>APFE030940770.1:0-60074 GCA_000404065.3 Pinus taeda
TGATATTAAAAGAAATAAGTAATAAAAATTAAAAAAAAAATATAGTAATAACCATATTAAAGCTCTAATAAAAAAAAGGGGAAATTATCAAAAAATCAAAGAAAAGTAAAGAAAAAGTAGCATGTAAACACATGGAGGGTGGGCATGTAGCATGCAAACACATGGAGGGTGTGCATGTGGTTTCCCTTCCAATGTTTTGTTCTATTTAATGAATGATGAGGAGGATGGGAGGGGTTCGATCATTCTGAGGTTCTATCTTCATTCTCTTGGGAGAATACTAAGACTTAGGAATACTGGCAGTAGTCGTTGATTGAGGGCTCGGGGGTGGCGAGTTGTAGCAGAATCCTGCACAATTGAGCCTATGGTTGGGAGGAGAGTCGTCCCCAAATCTTGTGGTCACTTCGCAACCGGAAAGTACAGGTATAATTTCATTGAAAGAATTGTTTTCCTTTTGACATTAATTTTAGTTTTACTTGTGCTGTTACACACATCATGATTTTCCAGGTTTAATCATTGAATGTGTTTCCATAGAAAGAGTAGTGCATGTGCAGAAATTTGATTGTTTATGAGGTGCATGAGCTCAAGGAGAGTTGTGAAAGTTTATGCTACCAGTTTATCTTTGTCTTCAACATTGATTTTTATTAGTTCAACCATGAGGAGTTGTTTTGGTGTATGAAACTAGGATTTGTTGATGCTTATCCTTTTTTATGATGATTTTATGATGCTAGACTTGTGCTACTAATGTTGTATCTATGGAGACTATTGTGATAAGGATTTTGATAAAGGATTTATGATGTCAGTATGAGCACAAATATCTCCAGGAGGAAGTTTCCCAAAGTATGGAGATTATTTGGAGATGGCACATGTTCAGGGGGAGCATCTAATATGCTTCCAATGTTGTAGTGGTTTATTGGTGACATCATGGTTCTTTTCTAGCATAAGAGGAAAAAGGTATAGTTTGCAGGAGTCTTCTATGTGCTTATTTGACATTGATCTATTGCAAGAGTATGTATTTTGGTTTTTGCATGGCTTATGTGCTACTTCATAGTTTTGCATGAGTTGGTATGCAGTTGGTATGTATTAGCATTCTTATTCAGATTGATGGTTATTTGAGCTCATGATATTCTATGCCAATATTATATGAGAAAATTGTATGTGTCGCTGCTATGAAGAAAAAAATGATGATGTTGCATGGAACTTATATTTTATGGTTGCAATTGCTTGAATTGTTCCATTGATAGATATTTGTAACTAGTATGCAGAGGTATTAGGAGATGATCATGGTGGATAAATGATGTGGTGTCGATGTTATTAAAATGTTCTTGGTGGTTGTTTATTGCTCATTTGAAACATTATTTGCTTGGCCACTTACTATTTTTGTTGGAGAGTTTGCATTGAGAGCATATTAATGTATTGACTCATTTGTTGCTAAAGATGTCCTGGATGCTTCTTGATATGTTGTCTAGTGCTATAACATGCACTTTTGTAGGAGCATGGATTCATGTTGTTGAGCCAAGTGATGTATGATGCCTATATTGATGAGAAGGGTTGCTGAAGAGATATTTATTATTGCCACCAATGCATCATTGTATTTTTCTACTACTAGTTCAAATTATCTCACAGATGGTTATGCTCCATATGGTGGTTGTTTTTGCTGCGATGTTTTTGCTACAAAGGGCTGATATATAGTGTTGATTGGTGTATTATGTTGTTGGTTATTGCTGTTGTTTCTATTAGGGTTTTCATGATGCAAAAATCCTTCATGTTTCTATTAGGCCATTGATCATTGCCATGTATTGTTGATTGTTGTTGTTGAGATCCTAGTCTATGGCTGATGTTTGGAGAGGTTGACTCATGTTATTGTGTGATATGTATCATGAATATATTGATGTTATGTAGAGCACATGTTGCTGATCATATATGTTATGTACATGCATTATGTCATTGTGTTAGGCATGCATTGGTGAGAGGATTTTTATGTACATTTGAGCAGCACTTGTGACAGCCATGTATGGGCTTGTGGAGGAGATTTCTCAGTCTTGTACTGATCTTACATAGAGGCAAGCTTTTTAATTGGAGCATGTTTTGTAGTGGACCATATTGTTTTAGTCATCTATGCACCCTAGAGTGCAAGATAAAGCCTTGTATCTTGTTGATTTTATCATTGAGTCATGTTGATTGTGTAGTCATGAGTCAATCATGCTTTGAGAGATATACATGAGAGTTGTATCAGTCTTACATGGATTGTTGGGAATAATTGTTGTAGTCATGAGGGCCATTGCAATGAGTCATGGCATATATTTGGTTGAGTGTTCTAGGCATGCACCATAATGAGTCTTGCAAATTTGGCATGCATCCATTGGAGAGTGAGTTAGAGTCTTGTTGCAACTATGTGTGGGACGTGGGATAGCCTAGTAACACATGAAAAATCTCCATACATATTTTCGCATTTAGCTCATTTGATAGTTTATGTCCTCTTGCATGTGGCAAGGAGGTAATGTCAATGGTAAAATTATTTGTACATAAACCATGGAGGTGTTTTCTCTATTAGTACCTATTTCCGTAGAAGAGAAGAATTCAATTACTAGAGTGATTGTGTTGGTAAAGTACAACATGGAGATGCTGACATGAGATAGACAAATTGTGTATACTGTTGCTGCTAAAGATCTAGTGTTTGTTTATTTAGTGTGTTATTGATCAGACATAGCTCATGTCTAGGGGGATTTTTATTGCTTATCTTTTTAGCTATGTGATCAATGGAGGAGTCTTGACATTGCTTTCATCTTTGAACTATGTATCTCTTTGTTTATCCCATGATTTCATCCCATTACATGTATAGGAGGAGCATGTTCAACATGGAGAAGGCATGGTGTATTGGCCTTGGTATGTTTTTCCCCTTTCCATCGATGTCAAAGGGGGAGATGGTTTTGTGTGTGCTCAACTTCATAAGTTCACTTCAGAAAGGGAAGTTTCAAGTTGACATAATTGGCAAAGGAGGAGCTTGTTGGCTTGTTGGAATTGCCATTGATGTAACCTGATGTATGCCATGTATTCATGACTCTTATTCCATGTACTGAGTCCTATAGGTCTTTTCAAAATGTTTTCATGATGTCAAATTTATTATGGGACCGCTATCATGATGTATCTAGCTCACTCCTAAAGTTGAGATATAATTTTGATGTCAATTCATGCATGCCCTGTTATAGTTGTTAGGAGTTAGACCTACATAAAGAAGTTGTAGGCTCTCAGCTGCTGAGAGACCAATGGAAAGGGAGAGACTATAGTTGCTGGAAGCTAGTAGTCATCCTAGTGGCTATGCATGTAGGTGAATCTTCTCCAGATTTTTCACGCACCTCAAGTGCTTTATTAGTTTTTTCTAGTGTTTTTGTTTGGGACTTTTCTTAAAAAGGTCAAGAAAGTTTAATAAACTTATAGAAGGTGGTTAAAGTGAAGAATATTTCTCATTAAGTGTATTTGGTGGCAAGATCAATTCAAGGAGAATGATACAAACTGATTCTAGAGTGAAAAGAGTTGTTAAGTGCTCCATCGCTTTATGCATTTACTGATTTAACCATTTCAGAAAATTGCAAATAGGAGAAAGCTATAAGAATGTTTGGTTGGTTCATTTGTGAGTGTGAGGGTGTTCCATTAAGAGGGCATTGAGATAGAAGTAATGTGGCTATAGTAGCTCACACAGAATATCAAAAATAAATCATAGTGTTGTATGTAGGTAGTAGAGATCAAATTTGATGTGACGATGTAGAGGTTGAAGTCCATCATAATAGATGATATGTTTTGATTTGATTTACACCATATTTTATGGTTGGATGGATTAAGAGAGTGGCACATTGAGAGGGCACATTGTAAATCATATGTAGATCAGAGTTTTTTGTGCAGTCCCAAGAAATATTGTATGCATGTAGCAGTGATCGTTTTTGAGGGTAAGCTATAGAGGATTGTGTGATAGAGAGAGGGCTTGCTTTAGAGTTTTGTTGCTGCTGATTTATTCGAGTTTGTGTTACATAGATGACTGTTTGATGATTGGGATCCCAGTTTCAAATATATTCAAATGTGGCCATAGATTTTAATGGGTGGTGGCTCCTTGTTAGTGGTGGATAGTTAAGTTATTTCAAGGATCGTGGCTCCTTGCCGGTGGTGGCAAACAAAATTGTTTCAGGGGTAGTGGCTCCTTGCTAGTGGTGGCTAGCTAAATTTTTTCAGGGTTAGTCACTCTTTGTTGGTGGTGGCAAACTAAATTGTTATAGGGGTGGTGGCTCCTTGCTGGTAGTGGCTAACTAAACTTTGTACGAGAATGTATTTTATTAAAAAAATATTTAGAGCAGCACAACAACACCAAAGTGGTTTTTATCCCTTCGGGGTTTCCACAAGAAATATCTTGTGTCTCATTGTGCATGCCTGTTTTGATGTCTTTCATGGTTTTCATGTGTTGTGTTTATGCTACTTTTATATTAAGTTCTACTCATATTGTTGATGTGCATTTCTATTCAATAAACTAACAAAAATAAATTAAAATTATATAAAGATTATCACTACTGATTCATCCCCTAGTAGTGATATATATATAGTTTGGGCCATATCACGGGCCCCTCCACCTATCCTCCATGCTCCCATGACACCATGGTATACATTATAATGCTTGAATAAAATTAATATTTTTTTTTATAATATGATCGACCCCACCAACCCCATTGATCACTGCGATGAGTCACCTGCCTATGCAACTTATGGCCCACACTTGGCTACTCGATCGCTCAGACACTTCGACCATTTAGTAGATGCTCAACTTTGTTGACCTGCAACTCTTTATTCCACCTCCAAGCCAACTCACATGACCCCCAACTTGGCAGGTTCCACTTAGAGTTAAGCTTGCTTTATTCATCGCCACATCATGCTCGTGGCTCTGTTTCTCCATTGTGATCAATAGCTCATTACTTGGGCTTCATAGCTCATCTCTACACCATAGCCTAACACTCAGTTTCCTAGCCTCGTTCGCGGTCATATGGCTTGGGGCTTATAAAGTACGTGGACTTTCCATGTTGCAATGGTTTCACCTAGTCTCATCTCTACCGTGTATATATCTATATTATTATTATTATTATTCAATTTTAAGGTCACGACCAAGCCAGACACCAAATTAATGTATGAGACCAAGGCATATATATTAATATACCTTCACACAATGTTTCAATGTAATTAACCTTTGATATATCTTGTAACAATTTTATGATGTTGCATGTATAAAAAGTTTGGCCAAACTGGTAAAGGGAAACCACACTGCTCTACATAAAATTTTGTCACACATTCTACATTAATTCTATCAAACCTCTCACTAACGTTGGCATCCTTTTGTGTCCACATAGGCTGGCAAAATGTAGCTCAAACATCCCTCAACCTTTTATATACGAAACATGTCATATGAATTACTATATACAAGGCATATACTAGAAATTGCACCACATGTCGCAAAGGAAATACCATAAGGCGTGAGCGTAGGAAAGAGTAACATAGAAGATAGAAGTAATTTTTTTTTTATGTAATTTTATTTATTTACCATCATTTCTATGAGAAATACTTTTGTTGCCCTGTTTCTCATGGCATCATGGAAGTAGTGCCTATCATTTGCAACAAAGTCAAGATTATGAATCTTGAAGATAAACTTGATGGAAATATAAAAGTATCAACAAACATTTATAATGATCGTGAAACATGTTCCTGATATTTCATTAAGAAGCCCAAAAGGAAATGGCCAACCTTCCATTAGATTTCACATAAAATATTATTTCTGCTTGTTGCTAGGCGTAATGTAGCATAATTTTTGTATGACAAACATACCCTCCTTTCTTCATTTGATAAATTAGTTCCACCAATTTTTCTTAGACTTTATCTATTTCATTGAGAAGCCCAAAAGAAAATGGCCAACCTTCCATTAGATTGCACAAAAAATATTATTTCTTCTTGCTGCTAGGTGTAATGTAGCACAAATTTTGTATGACAAACATACCCTCCTTTCTTCATTTGATAAATTAGTTCCGCCAATTTTTCTTAGAATTTATCTAATTCTGGATGTGATCTATTTGGTGTGCTAAATGTATGCACCTCATTCTTAATCTTGATCTAGTTGTGTCCCATTTCCTTCTTCAACCCTTTGTATTTCATCACCTTTCTAACATTGGTTTTATCATTTCATCTACCAGCGGAAACATAGATGTTGGACAGCTGCACATATGGTCCACTTGAATGCGGTTCCAACTCTACATGTTTTGCTAGCTCCATGTTGGCATGGATTCTAGAAGCACCAAGTAAACTTCCCCAGACCAAAGCACTGGCATAAATGGAATTTCAATGATAAAGTTTAGTGCTTTATCCAGGAGATGAACTCAACTGAAAAGGTAAACCACACACTTGTAGTGATCCTCTCTTGGTTTTATGCCATAATGTTGACTCATTGATTTAAAATATTAACATCCTTCATCCTTTAGGACTGCATGAATGCAAGAAGAAATTACACCCACAAAGAGAAAGATATGCCCCCATGACTTGTTGGTTAAAGCCTGAATGGCTGTAAGCAAAAGTGACACCCACAAAGAGAAAGGTATGCCCCCATGATTTGTTGGGAAAATCATTTTTAAAGTTTGGGACAAGCTTAAGATTTAGATCTCCCAATTCTTCGTCAATGTGATGATGGGACTCATGGCTCCCCAAAAATTAATCAATAGAAAATATATCCAACTTTAACACAAGGAAAGCTAACAAGTGAAAATATCCAAAATGCACCACTAAACAAACCTCAAATTACATGAAACATGGAACTCCACTAACAAAAACATTGTTGCATTCTACTAATCTACATGATTGAAATATACCTACTTGGTTGCTAATGTAAAATAGGATTGTGAGACTAAACTGTGAAAGACACCTCATCTTATTACAACATATCACCAAATATACACTAATTGGCATCCTAATCCAAGATTTTGAGATTAATAAAAATTAATTCAAAGAATTGAATGAAATTACTGCAGAAATTGACATAAGACATTATGGAATTACTCCCACTACTTGCAATTCATGTTGTACAAGACTCTCACTAGCTGGAATTGCATGACATTTGAACCTGGGGATCGACGGTCTTGGGAAAAGGATGGTTTTTTCTAGCGGTGCAATGAAAGTGTTTTATGCAGCATTTAAAACCGCAGATGCCAGCCTTTGAATTGGATTAACTCTAATTGCAACTAAACTCTTTATTTACTTACAAATGAACAGAAAATGTGAGAAAGTGAGTGTAATGATTTAAAGCTTACAATGAAGTGGGATTTCAGTAACCCCTGTAGTGTTGTTGATCTAGGTGCCCATAGACCAGCAAATGGATATAATCATTACAACCTATGGAAGAGCTTTGGAAACAATAAGGATGACAGTAATAGCTTTGGAAATTTGAATAAGTGAGTTTCAAATCCCTGGGAGGACGACAATTACTACATAGGCAGAACAATTCCCATAGCTCCACTATTTTTGAACCCATCATCTCCCAAAGACAACCCTCTTAACATATTCTCCATCTTCAAAATAAGGAGTTATGCTTAATATCAGTAACATCATTATCACAAAGATTCAAAGAGGAACAACACTTCTAGGATTTGCATTGATAATTGCATTATTCCAAAACATCCCCAACCTTAATATTTAATGCATTTCAATCTATTTTAGCTGAGGGCAGGTCCTGGGTTTGATTTTTTGCCTTCCCATTACCAATAGACTTTCGACGATAATAGTTGCATTGTTCCCAAATATTTACTGTACCAGTATCCTCATTCCTATATTTTTCTTAGCGCTTGCCCCAGCTATTTTTTTAGTAAATTCAAAAGCTTTCATTTTTACCTCTCTTTAACCTCTCACTTTTGTTTTAAACAAGAATCTTTTGATGGCAGCGATTTTATGACCAATATTAGTCTTATACAAACTAGAAATACAATGAAAGTCGTTGCCTTGCTATATTTTCTTCACAATATCATAGCCTGGTTGTAATACGATGAATAACTACAAATCCTTTTCCCACTAAAGTTTTCTTTGATCAAGCATTTAGATGTAGTTTCCTTTACCAACATAGAGTTCATTTTTCTTAGGGTCATCACTAGGTTGCAAATTTTGTAAGCACAAAAGTCACAAATTTATTTTTTCTTATAGTTTTACTACCTCAATTATTAGAACCCTTCAAATCAACGAATTGCCTTTTTCTTTTACATTGAAAATAATCTGAGATAATTACACTGCCTTCAGACTAAAAATAAAAATAGAGTCAACAATAAGTTACATTCTTCCTTTGAAGTAGGAAAAAAATATAGAAAATTAATAGCCCTGAGCTGGAATTCATGAACTTCGAATCAAAATTATAAAGTAATTAATGATGAACTATCAATTTTAAAATCTGAGGTGATGCACTAATAGCTATATAAGTGTATTTGCACCAAAAATTCAACCTAGTTAAAAAGGAGGATTGATAGTTGGCCCGCGTTTTTACATCCACCATAGCAAATTAAAATTGCAACAAAATCATCTGCTTGGTATAGCTCAATTGTCAATGACCATGGAAATGAAGTCTCACTGAACCAGAAGTCTTGGGTTCAAATCTTGTGCTATCCCCCTTGATCAGGGTGAGAAGTTAGACATGATGAAGATGTATTCCTACCAAGCTTACAAAAAAAAAAAAAATTGTAGCAAAAACCTGATTTATGCACAAGGCCATAATATGATTTTCCACATTTTAAATAATGAATATGTTGAATATGGTGGACACTAAAAAAGCATTTGTTTGCAATGCATTCAAATAAAGCATACAAATCCAATGTCCAATGTCCAAAAAACATGTACTCAAATGAATAATTTACAGAGAATACTCATAAAAATTATATGAATCAAAACTGTCAAGTCATTAATGATGAAGTCTCAATTCTAAAATCTGAGGTCATGCAATAGTAGTTATATAAGTGTATTTGCACCAAAAATTCAAGCTATATGAAAAGGAAGACTAATAATTGGCTTGTATTTTTATATCCACCATAATAAGTTAATATTGCAGTAGGACCCAATTTAGGCATCATGCCATATCATTCCCATCATGAGCTAGGCTCTGGATATGATTCTCACACCCTCATCATGAGGAGGTCTGCAATGCGTAGTAGAGAAAATTTTGAGTCACACACAATCTGATTTTGACTCTGACTCTCGCTAGCTATCAAAATTCCATTAATCGTCACACCATCATTGTCGAGAGGTCTGCAAGATGGAATTGGTATCGACATTAAATTGCATGAATTATGATTTTTATTTTGGCTTTGTCTTGGGCTCAAAACACTAAAACCACTCATACCATCCTCGTCATTGGCTCTACAAGATGGGATTGGAGTTGCTATTAACTTGCATGAATTTTTATTCTTAGTGTGGCTATCATGGCTCTAGATCTGATTAATGTCCAGAACATCAATAACCATCATACCACCACTGCCATCATCATCATTGGATTTGTACTGAAACAAGGATGAAATGATGTAGTTGACAACAAATTCCACACATGTTCATCAGTAGGAAATATCTTGATGATGAAGGTGGATTGGACAACAAATTAGACATCTTAGATCGATGACCTCCTCTCTGCTCTTAACCCTCCTTGCACAACAATCCCAATAGAAATATTTCTAGTCCCACCCCCCATCTGACATTCCCTAACTTGGGCCAACTCTAACACATTCACCATCACCAATGTCTCTCTTTCCCCACCATGCTACTGAGCACTAGTGAAATGGGGCAAAAGGGATTCTTACACAACCATGAATCCACACACTTTGCATAAAAAGTGTGCCTACAAAAAGGCAGCAACCTGCACATCTCGCCCCTCTGAAATCCATCCAAGCAAACATCACACTCTGAACAATCAAATTCATGATTCCATGATCCATTCTCAATCCTATCATCATTATTTTCAACATCATTGTAAAGCATTCTATGTGACATAATATACATACCACCATGTTTATATTCAAAGGAAGGCAACTTCTGCACCTCCTCCTGAGACATCCCCACACCATTCCCACCAACAAGAGAAGAAGAAATTCCTCTCTCTGCATTCCTTCTTTTGCTCAAACTTCTGATTGCTCTAACCATAAAACACAAATGAATTGAAATCGGAATTCCAACAACAAAGAAAATCATTACAACTGATATCACCACAGAGTCAAGACGTTACCATGATATGTGTTATTAGAGTAACTATATGAACATACATCAATTTCCACACAACAACTGTGTAGTTAAATTATGCTTGGTTCTTCTTCTATGGGATGATTGTTTGTTTTATCAATATCAAGGGGATTCCGAATCCCAACAATATTAACCCCAGAAAAATAGTGTATAATAAAATTATTGCCATTATGTTGAAACTAAATCAGATCATCTTCGTCCTTGTTTTGTAATAGAGTTGGAAATTGCATTTTTATTTTCAAAACGTGTTAAATTGCGAAAGAGTGGTGTTAAATTCATAAATATGGTTTTATCAACATTATTAACATTTATCAAGGCAAAAAAGAAGCAAACCAGATGTTAATTAGTAGTAAAGTATCTTGATGGTGAAGGTGGATTGGACACCAAATTAGACATCTTAGACTGATGAAAACCTCCTCTCTCCTCTTAACCCTCCTTGCAGAGAAACCCCAATAGAAATATCTCTAGTCCCACTCCCCATCTGATATCCCCCAACTTGGGCCAGCTCTAACACATTCTCCATCACCAATGTCCCCCTTTCCGCACCATGCTGCTGAGAGCTAGTCTTACAAATGGGGCACAAAGGGTTCTTAGACAAACCTGAATCCACACACTCTGCATGAAAAGTGTGCCTACAAAGAGGCATAAACCTACATGTCTCACCCATCTAAAATCCATCTAAGAAAACAACACAATCTGAACAATCAAATTCATGCATCCATAATCCATTCTCAATCCTATCATCATTATTTTCAGCATCATTGCAAAGCATTCTATGTAACATAATATACATACCAATGTGTTTATATTCAAAGGCAGGTAGCTTCTACACCTCCTCGTGAGACATGCCCACACCATTCCCACCGACAGGAGAAGAATAAATTTCACTCTTTTCAGGCCTCCTGTCGCTCAAACTTCTAATTTCTCTAACCATAATACAAAAATGAATTGAAATCAGAATTCCAATACCAAAGACATTACCATGATGCGTGTTATTAGAATAACTATACAAAAAAACATCAATTTCAACATCACACCTTTGTAGTTAAATTATGGTTGGTTCTTCTTCTACGGGATGCTTTTTTGCTTTATGGGGCTTCCGAATCCCAACAATATGAACCCAAAAAAAAACAATGTGTAATAAAATTATCACCAATATGTTGAAACTAAATCAGATTGTCTTCGTCTTGGTTAGAGTTTGTAATTGGATTTTGATTTTCAAGTCAAATTCTTCATATTTTAGTCATTCTTTCCCCACATCCTTCAAAACCACCCACCTATTTCCACAACAAAAGACACTTTAACACCATCCTTGAGAACATGGAAAGGATCCATCAGTGTTAGACTTGGTGTATATCTTGATATCCCATCTATTTCATTCACTGTTTTTTGAAATGTTGCAGAAGGCGAAGCACGAAGAATCAACAAAGCTCAATAGGTGAAAACCCTATCTAAACTTAGGGACCTAAAATAAAACTATTAGGCATGTAATTCGATGCTTTCCATGACACATTACCTCTCGATTCATGGCACCCAACGACCAAACATAATTCGCATCAGACGACGTAAATCAAGTAATTGGTTAATAGTTGAAAATCACTCTTGTTATCCATATGTTTCTAAAGACTAATAAAAAGTATGGTAGGAAACAATATTTCTCTTTTTCCAACTTTGAAAATCAATCTCTCATGTCAAACGACTTGTTTATGGGTATTTCCAAATCACATGGATCTCAATACAAACTTTTCAGGATCCCTCATGGCTTGAGATATCACTTGATCAAGATCATTCCAAATATCATTTCATTATAATTATATAGATTACCATGTATTCAACATTTCCCCACTCAACTTTCCCTTGTAATCACACATATTATATCACCTTATAACGTTGAAGTTGTATTACGCATTTAGAAATGGCAGTTATAAAAATAAATTATGAACAAATTACTAAATATAAACATTTATCTTAAACAATTATTGTTGAAACAGATAGGGGTTCCACCCTTGGAACCCTACCCTCTTTTTTTTTTCACACACATTTCTTTAATAATGAGGAATATATATATATATATATAAAATTAACACAAAAATTAAACCCCTCTTTCCATGATAGTGATGCCCTGTAATTGAACTTCAGTCCTTCGAGGCTAAAAATAAATCAATTTCCTCAAATTACCCTACAATCAATTTAAATGATCCACTATTGAGCTTTTATTAACACGTGTACTTTGATTTTGAGGGGAATTTTAACAGTTCTCACCATTCATAATTTTTTCAAATAGTTGGTGAGAAAATTGTTATTCTTCAAACTGCCCCAAATCTGGTCCAATCAATCCCAGTAAACCATCAATTCTAACCTACCATTCCTTTTAAAATCTATTAGAAATCTTTCGATGGCATCTACTCTAGAATTTATATAAATGTTTGTTACTTACATCATATACCACTTTTGTCAAACACATGGTGGATAACCTGTAATTTTGACCCAATTCAGACTTAGTGTTGAAACTAGGCTCTCATAACACCTTATAATGTCCCTGACTCCTAGTTAGGAAACACCACTCAATGAATCTTGATTAAACATAATTGAAATAATTGCGGAAGCATATATATACTCAAATTTTCCATAATATTGATCCTGATCTTAGAAATTATAATTATGTTGAAATGCAATACTAAATGCCCATTGTAGCAGCTACAACAACCCCAAAATTTAGCTCATTTCAAAATTTTGGAGCCTCCCTATACTAGACCTTCTTTCAATATTTTCCTATGGTCCCTTAGGGTTTCACGATCCCTTTACATCTTTAGGATCTCTTTGGGAGTTTGAAAAATCCTACCTTGGAAAGCCTAAAACAAGGTTTCCCTATAAGTCACTAGTCATATTGGTGAGATTCCATCTAATCCCTAAACATGCGACTTGCGACCTTATCTCTCACCTAATTATTAAAGTAACAATGTCACAATTGATGAGCCTAGTCACAACCTTCTCCATCAATTTCCATTGCAACTAGCGACCCCTACCTTTGTTAGTAGCACGTGACCTCTTATTGCACACTAATTGGCCCTATTAGTCACATAGCCACATTTGAGTTGTCCATAGCTTGTGCGACCCGGTTTTGGTGCGACCTTGTGACACCTATGCAATAATTCGCATGTGACCACTCCCTAGCACATCCTTAACTTCCAACTTCCTTCAAGTAGGTTGCATGCAACCTTTTTCTCAGTGAAAACTCATTTTGCAATCTCTGCCTAATGCTGGTCACATGGGACTTTCTGTTTACACACTATCTGGTTACGACCCCTCTATCCACACGTGCACACTCTTTATATAAACCCAACACCTCTCTACTACATTTCATTCTCACTCTACAACTAAGTAAACAAAGCACTCCACTGACCAAAAACCTCACGACCCCCACAAGTAGGAAATGCTGCCTCTTCCTTGCAATCATTGTGTCCTTCAAATTTTCCATTTGTCCTCTTCCTTGGTGGCTGGAATTTGCAATTTCCTATCAAGACTTTCATATCCCTTAAATTAAGACCAATCTCACTTCCCTCGTTTCCCTAGCTCCCTACCACGAAACTAAGTGTCCTAAACTCTCTCTTCCGCACAACTAGTTCAACTCATTCATCCCAGCCCTAGATATTCATCCTTTCAAATGGAACCTTAGGCGGCACTCCCCAAGTCACTTCTCCTCTTGTCGAATTTCAAACTCACGTCTGGTGCAAATCAAAGCTATCATCAATTCATATGGTTCTCACTACTCACTTGGTTCCCTATAAGCTTGAGGTTTTGGTCGAAACAATTGGGCACGAGCTCAATTGTATCTCTCTTCATCCTAGGTTGAAACACACGTACAATCATGAGTCACAACCCATACCCAATCATGAACTTGCGTTTGGGAATACCCTTTTCCCTTATAATTAGTGGCCAAATTTCTATTAGACCGTCCCTTTTCCCATAGTTGTAAGGTGACAATTTAAAAGGTTTGATATTATGTGACCTAGTTCATGTTGTGACCACGCGACCATACTCCCTCACCCCTAGTCACATAGGCATAAGGTCACATTAAAGAATTCCAACTCCAAATGCGAACCGCTAGCCCATGCCACTTGCATCTTCCTCCTTTTTACAATGCACTTAGACTGCCCCTAGTTGCACAATTTCATCTACAGACTCATGAGAGTAAGTCTCTCTTATGACTTTCTCTTAAGTGAACCTTGGTGACTTACTAATTCATATTTCAACATGTCCTTTTAATATTTTGTGTGACCTGTCTCACCTATTGAGATGGTGACTTTCTTACTAATCCAAATTGTGACCAAGTGATCCACCTATATTTTGTGCCTGTGACTCCACAGTAATATTTTATCTGTGTTTGGTGTTATTTTTATTCATGTTAACATCTTTGTCTTGGGATCACATTTTAGAAATGCTATGTGACATCCATCTAGATTGTATCAACATTTCATCCTTCTCTATAGAGATGACACCACTGATGGTGAAAAGTTCTTGCAAGGGTTTGAGTAAGAGTTTCTCTAGAGCAGGAAGCAATATCAAGGGAGTCGTTGAAAGCCCACCCATTCTACCAATTTATGGAGACAATGCTTGCAATATCAATAAGAAGACAAATCTGACCTGGTGGGAAATTTACTCAGAGTTTGCCAACCAAGACATCCCTCAAGACAGATAGGATTTCAAGGTATATAACAATATCAAAAGATATCAATTGCATAAAGTAGCTGCACACCCACTAATGTTTCCTTGTGTCGATATCATAGACTGGTTATTGCAATGTGCATACCAAGATCATTGGGAAATCAAGAGGAATGATGGAGAGATTTTGGCATATTTCATTGTCGCTGATATTACTAGTGTTAGAATCTTCCATGTTAACATAATCCAAGTTGTTTTTTGATGTGGAAATTTGAACTTTCTCAATTTAATCAAGGAAAAATTAAATTGAGAATTTCTTGCTGCATTTTTCAACATTCCCTCTCAGCAAGAAAGGGATTATCAACCACCTCTATCCTACATCTGTAGAACTCAAACATTCCTCTTGATAAGGCCTTTGTCAAAATGTCAGCATCTTGTTTCTCTTTCAGAATATAATACAACAACATTATCTGCCTCTACACAAAGTCTCGTAAATTGTGATAACTGGTATCTATATGCTTGGATCGATCATGAAAAATAGGATTCTCAGAGAGATTGATGCAACTCTGATTATCACAATAGATCAAATTTGGATCCATAATATAACCAAACAATCCGAAAAGTACCTTTCTCATCCAGATCACCTCACATGCTGCTTGACTTGCAATCATGTATTCTGCTTCTTCTGAGATGAGTGCCATAGATCTTTACTTCATGCTATACTAGGAAACAATTGCAGAACCAACATTGAAAATTCCACTTGATGTAATATTCCAATATGATGAACTTCCCACCCAATCTGCATCTGTGAAGCCACAAAACTTCACTCCCTTTGTCTGTCTGTACCATAGTCCAAACTGGGAAATGCCTCTGAGGTACCATAAAACATGCCTGGCTACCCTAAAAAATAATCTGGTTGGCCTAACCATAGCTTGGATTAGGTGGTTGACTGCATAGCACATATATGATCGTGTGTTCATAGGGCGAATAAGTGAACCCACTAGTTGGTGATATATGGTAGCAACCACTTCTTCACTTGAAGTGGCATCCTCCCTCCTCTAGTTGGTCACTAGAGGTGTCTCCATGGGTTTTTAACTCTCCATGAATAACCTCTATAGTATCTCTTTTGCACACTTTCCTTGAGAGACAAATAGTTCCCCATCGCCTTGCCACACTTCCAATATAAAGAAGTAGTGCATAAGATCCATGTCCATTTCAAATTCTCTTGCAAGGTCTGATAAACTATTCATCACCAGTTAAAATCAAGTCATCAATATATAAGACAGTAATAAAAAAATTTACCTTCTACCAAGATATGATAGAGGTTTTCATCCACCTCACTTTTGGTGAAGCCCCAACCAGTGAGATAACTATTAATCCTCGCGTACCATGCACAAGGTAATTTCTAGAGACTGCACAACGCTCTCTTGATTCTGCACACATGAGACTCTTGATCAAAAGTCTTGAAGCTTTCTGGTTTCTCGATGTACACGTTCTCCTTAATAAATCCATTGTATAATGTTGTTTTTACATCCATCTGGTGGATATTTCACCCCATTTGCGTAGCCAGAGCAAGAATTGATCTGATGGATGAGTACCTTACTATAGGAGAAAAGTTATCCTCATAGTCAATCTCCTCAATTTGAGAGTACCCCTTGGCCACAAATCTGGCCTTGTACTTTTTTATGCTTCCATATGCTATCTTCCTAACCTTGAAGATCCATCACGCACCCACAAATGATTTATTTACTTGTTATACGGGAATAGTGTCCACTCGGATGCTGCTATTCCCACTAAGATGGGTAGCTATCTTAGAAACAAACAATCAAAGTCTACTATTGATTTCTTTTATGAAAATAGATGAGAGGAGAACCAAGAGGGCCAACCTAAGTCTTGCGCTCGATTTCCTCTCCTTCTTGATAGAGCTTCGCCGCTTCTTCTTTGTCTGCCCAGTTTCAAAAGAACCTGTAGAATCATAGCAACATACTACTATGCAAGAAAGAAGGATCTAAATTCATAAATAATACAGGATCAGATGTGTATTAACCATATACATGCATAAATAAACAAGTACACAAGAATATGGAAGGAAACAAGAATAGCTTTATTCAGATGAAAAGTAGCAAGAAGATTACAACCATGTGCTCTGACCCAGCATCATCCTCTAGCTAAGAAGCTCTTCTTCACCTCAAGCAAGGCTAGATCACCCAACACTGATAATGTACACCAGAATACCAACAACACTTCTCTATAAGATACAAAATTCCAGCCTCTGGATCTCTGTGATGAGGGATCCATATATAGATGATTACAGAGAGGTGAGTCATCTTTTGGGATCTTGATTAGTGTATTCTCTCTGATAGTTCCTGCTTCCACTTGGAGAATGATGTTCTCTTACTCATCCCTGGTCGAAAATGGAGAGGCAAGTGTCAGAGGGGAAGCTTCTAGAAGATTCCATGATCTTCCACCTCGTATTTTTGTCCCTGCCATTTGTCCATTCCTGACCATCGCGCCCTACAAAGGAGCAAATCAGTATGCATTGCACCCTGTACATTGGGAAGGTGATATGCATCGCACCCTCTGCATTGAGCTTTCAATATGGTCCAGGTTTGACCATTTATGAGCAGTTTTCAGTGGAGAACTTCTGGGAGATGATGTAAACAGTTGACCTTGTTCCTTTAGGAAGTGAAGCAACACTTTTAGGGACTTAAGAGCCCTCATTTTATGGACATTTGTGATTGGGGTTGAAGTTCCCAAAAATGTCTATAACACTACTGGTCTTGGGACTACTTCCCAAACACTATTCTTTACAATGGATTCATACTCCTCCACCATTGCATCAACCCATACAGGTTGCTCTACTGATTCCTCGAAAGAGAATGGATCAATATATACAATTTAAGACCTTAAATCCATGTAGCCAATGTACCGATCTGGTGACCTTCTCTGCCTGCACTGATTTGAAGGAGCACCCACATTCTCCTTTGCATCGTGCACAAGTCTCTCAACTTCCTTGGTCCTTTTTCTACCTTCTCTAGATGGTTCTGCTTGAGTGGTTGTCTCCACTATCTGATCCTCAATTTATCTATGCTCCACAACTTCTTGAGGCTCCTCCTTTGGAGCTAAAATATCCTCTTCTAGTGGGATCTGAAGATCCCTCTCAATAGAGAACCACACCACTTTCTCCTCATCAAATTTTACAACCCTTCACACAACTGTCATTCTAAGGGATGGAAAATGCACACGATAGTTGTGGGAGGCTTTTGGGTAACCTACAAATACCCCCAATTCTGCTACTAGCTCCAACTTCTTCCATGATTCTTTGGAGAGATGAGAGTAAACAAAGGCTCCAAAAATCTTTAAGTGTGACACATCCAAATTTCTCACCTATAAATCCTCTAGTGTAATCATTCCCATAATCCGATGAGGACTTTGGTTCTACAAATAGATTTCTATGTTGCATGCTTCGGCCCACAAGTGTAGTGCTAGGCCTTGGTCATGCAACATCACCCTCAATGCTCCCACAATGCTATGGTTATTTCTCTCAACCACCCCATTCTACCGTGGGTTGTGGGGTGCTATCAACTCTTGTAAAATGCTTTCTTTTTCATAGAAATTTTTAAATTCATTCGACACATACTCACCTCCATTATTTCTCCTGAGAGGCTTCACCTTCTTGTCGATTTCTTTCTCAATCAGTGCCTTGAATTCAATGAACTTGGAGAATGTCTCATATTTCTTCCGCATGAAGAAGATCCAACACTTTCGTGAGAAGTCATCCATAAAAAATGACAAAATATTTATTCCTAGTAGTGGAGGTTGTCGAGAAAGGTCCACAAACATCAGAGTGGATCCTTTCTATGATTTCATGTGCTCTATTGTCTTGATCATGGAATATGGATTTTGTTTACTTCCCCAAAGTACATCCTTTGCATACATCCTACTACTTAAGTTCTCCTTTGGGAAGACCTATGTTTATCTGCTACATGATCTTCAGGGCACCATGATGCAAATGACCAAGTCTTCTATGCCACAATTCATTGACATCGCAACTCTACATCTTCTCCACCTTAGTTGTTAATGCAACATAATACTCCACATCTAACTTATACATGTTATTCACATGAACCTCAATCTACTTCACCTGTCTTGTGGCTACGTGTCTCAAGAATGCCTTTCCTTTGCTGAAGATCGCATCATAACCACAATCTTCCAAAATTGCAAAAGAGACAAGATTTTTCTTTAGGTATGGAACGAACATGACATCCTTGAGCCTGAGTGGGGAGCCTAAATCCCTATGAAATGTGACTGTACCAATATCATTCACACTATACCTTCAGTCATCCCCCAACTTGATGTGCATCTGCAAGTCTTCTCCTCCAGGTCACTGAAAAAGTCTCTATTCCGTGTCATGTGGAATGATGCACCTGAGTCCAAGTACCACATGATCCCCATCACTATGTTGTCCATGATTTCAATGGGGGTAAATTCAAGCTCAAATTATGAAGCCAAGGCTTCACCTACTGCTCCTCTTAAGGTATTATTTCCTGTCTTTTTGTGTGGATAGTTCGTGGCATAATGCCTGAATTCATGACAATGGAAGCATTTAATTTTGGAAAAATATTTCTTCTTGCCCCCTTAACTAGATTCTGGTTTGGATTGGGATTTCTCCCCTTTTCCCTTCTTTGCCTTTCCATCCAATGCAAATTTTTCTTCATCCTCACCCTTGGATGAAGTCCCATCTCTGGTATTCCACCATATTTCCTCCTATACCAAATCAGACCATAAGCGCTCCCAATTCGGTAGTTTCTCCCTCCCATTCACTGAATCTTGATAACTATGCCATATCTTGGGAAGGCTTAGAAAGGCTAGGCTTACCAATTCTTCTTCAAGGACAGTAACACCGACCTCTCCAAGTTCATCACGACATTGTGTAAACTTGCTCAGATACTGTGGAATTGTGTCATTCTTCTACATCTTGATACTTCAAAGTTTATCCTTGAGTGCCAAATTCTTATGGTCACTATTATTCTCAAACATTTATGTCAGTTCTTTCCACATTATGAACGAAGTTTCTTTTCCATGGATATTTGAGACAATGTGATCCCATACTCCCTCCAAGATTATTCTCCTCGCCTTGGCAACATCTTTATTTTACTAAGAAAGGTTCTAGGCATCATATGCTTATGGTTTTGTAACATCTATCTTGATGTATTCTAAAAATATATTGTCATCCAATACTGGCTCCATATGATCCTTCCATGCAACAAAATTAGAGGTGCTTTCCAAGGCATACTCTAGCCTTAGTCCATTGAAGGTCATCTTCTCAGCTCTAAATAAATCTTGCAATACTGAGCTCCAAAATTGAACCTCCTAAGAACAAATTTGAATTCCTGCTCTAGTGTGAATCCTACTCTGCTACCATGTAGAAATTACGATCCATATTCGTAGATGCTCATGAAATTTTAACCAAGATGAAAAGACACAAACCTACTCTACTTCATTGCGGAAAGTAATTCACAATCTAGAACAAAAAATTTAGACATGTAATAAGAAATCACACACATGCAACAAGTATTTTTGTTGGGGAAAGGAAACTGCTAAAAACCCCAATGCTTGCTTGCATTAAATCAAAAGAGTAAATATGTATTACAATCTATTTTCTCAATTGAGCACAACCTACAATTATATAACCTATCTCTTTGCTCACTAAAAGGCTCTGACCCAGACTTAGCCAAATTTTGCCTTTGCTTGAGCTCCTATTTCCTTGCACTTTTACTTGAGGAATTAGGCCCCTATTATTTATGAAATTTCTCAAATTGATTGCACAATTCTTTTAGGTTGATCCTCTGACTGCATGCAACACCTGCACACTCAAGGCTAGTCTACAATTGATGTTACACTACCTTGGAATCTCCACCTCGATTGGGTAACTTGAATTCTCTGCATGCAAAATCTATTTTGGTCTGATTAATCATTTAACTAGATGATCACTAATTTTGACTAAATTCCCACTACCTAACTGACCGTCCACTAGTTCATCCAAAGGTTGGAACTATTTTAACTAAAAACAACATGAGATAACTGACCTTATTAGTAATCACACATGCAAAACTGAACTATAACTCCAATTCAAATTTACTGAGTAAAATGGGTGACACAAGCCTTGTCACACAAGTTAACATCATCCAAGTTGTCTGCTGATGTGTAAATTCGAATTTTCTCAATTTAATCAAGGAAAAATCAAATTGAGAATTTCTTGCTGCATTTTTCAACACAGATTGTACATGAGAGTAAATATAGATACTTTCCTTGGGTCATGGGTACCTCAGATACACATAGTAGCCTCAGATACACATAATAGCCACTAAAGGAACAACATTCAATTGGGTGAGTATATTGGCATCTACACTCAAGACAAATATTCAAACAACCAAGAATCTAGAGAAAGGTTAACCATTAGAATTTTATATGGCATCTTATCTTCTTGATTTCGTTTGCGCAAAATTTCATTTCAAAGGGTGGGGTTTGAAATGGACCCCAGAGGTATTAGAGCTAATGCATATTTACTCTAAGATATTTTGAAACCCAAGTTACAAAGCTTCATTCGAAACCACTTCATAATCTTTTATTGATACTCTAGATCAGGCACTCTTCGGTCATGGCCCACCTTGTATGTCAGAGAAAGCTAAAAATACCATCATCAAGGTGGTATATTGGTTCCCAATTAGGGAAGCAACATGTATCAGGGATTTTAGCACATACAAGCCTCCTCATGCTCTCTAGATGATAGCGACAAATAAAGTGATCTTGCAAGAAGATTGCTACCAATTGACCTCTAGGCTATCTAAGACAATAGAAAAGGGTAAAAAGGGACCATGTCATTTGTTCCCTTTAACAATTGGAGTACACTCTCTTGAAAATTTCAAAGAAGCTGAAGCAAAAGTTGAGGAAATAAAAGGTTTCTATTTTGTTGATTTGAGTCTCCGAAAGTATGATCCAAAAGGTGTTGTAGCAGTGCATTTCAAAGCAGTTGGATTTGGCTGGTCTTATAGACATTTTAAAGGATATGAAGAAGATATAATCAAGAAATTATATAATCCTTCAAGGGAATTTGGTATGAATGAGAAACAAGAAGAATAAGAAGAGAAATCAAAAGATGAAACCAAGGAAAGCATGAGTCTTGAGGACATGAGATCTTTCATTAAAAGGAAAAAGGGTCATGAAAACAAGAATGGAAAACAAAAGAAGCAAAAGGGTGACCAATAGGAAGAGAATAATTAAGAGTCGGACAAGGAAGGAGAAAGTGATGGAGAGGAAAACCTATAGCAAAGGAATGCAACAATAGCTTCAAGAAAACAAGAAATCAAAAGGAAAAGAGAAGAGTAGCAACAAAAACAAGGAGATGAAAATAAGAGGAGACATGAGGAATATTTTTTGAAGAAACAAAAAGATGGAAAACAAAGAAGGAAGTTAGAAAAAGAGAAGTAAAGGAAAGAAGAGGAAGAGTGAAGATCACAAGAAGCAAAACAAAAGAAGAAACAAGGTGAGGAAGAAATAAGAACAAGAGGAATTAAAAGGAAAATATAAGGAGGAACAAAGAAGAAAAGAAGAAGAAGACAAGAAGTAGAGAGAAGAAGAGGAAGCCAAAAGATGACAGAAGGGGTCTTCTAAACAAATTGAACAAGATCTCCTCATAGAGAAGCAAAGTAAAACAATAGATGATCATACAACACTAGGGTCTAAGATGCAGTTAGATTTGCCTCCATTGGACATTCTGCCTTCCACTCCAATTACTGGTGGGTATTTTCAATTACAAGAATTAGGCATCCCACATGAGGAGGAAGAAGAAGTGTTGGTGTTGGGTCCTTTATTTTTGGAACCAAGGTGACACATTAGAAGGATGACCACATTTTTCCAAAGATAACCATTGGGAAGTTGTGGAGGAGACAACCAAAGAAGAGGAAGGGATCTACCAAAGACCAACAGTTACAGAAATAGGGCCAGAGAAGTTGGGACTTAGGTAGCCACAACTGAGTCGAAAGGAATATTGATGGTTGAGTAGTAGAAGCAATTGAAAGAGGAAAACAGAGGAGCATCCAAGGGAGAAGTGGAAGTCTAAGCAAGAGTAGGGATAAAAAACAAGGCCAAGGGGTAAAGAAAAGGGGGGAGATAAGAAGGATACCAAAATGTTGTTGCGGAGTCATTTGAGATTGCCTTGATTCTTATTATCTCGATCATGTATTGCTCTTTTATGTTAGTTTTTGGTTCTGTCTATGAGGATTTTGATCCAGATGTAATGTTGTACTACTGCTAGAGTTAATAGAAGAATAAATTACATGGATACACAAGTACTGAGTGTGTGGGTTTATGTGGTGTTTAAATGATTTTAATATGTTTGCACCTAATATATGATATTCTTCCTCTTCATGCATTTGATTTGTTATGATTGGGTTCCTAATTGGTCTAATTATAGATTTACTGGCATTGATATCTTCCCATGATTCTTCTCGATACTAGATTCTAGACCTTGACTAACTAAGGCCACAACACACCTCAGGTGAAACGCCTTATTCATCCTGGATAAGGTGAAACAGTGTTGTGCTAGACTATAACTGAGATTTTGTTGGCCCCTATCCCTGAACTTGGGGTCTCAATCCTTCCATTATTTTGTGCCAATAGATGGATATCACTAGACTCACTTTCGATCAAATCCAATGTAAGATAAGGTAAGAAAGACAAAATTACTGCATGAATAACCCAACTAAGCCCATATTGGTGGTCATAGAGAAGGATATTGTCATAAATACCACCGTGAACCTAGAAATGGTTGCTTCAGATGGAACTTCCTTCGTGACAAAAACAAAGATCAAAGTGAATATATTGAACAAACATGTTGCTGATATTTAGATCAAACTTGCTACTTTTGAACAAAGAGTCACACAAGTCAAAATGAAAATCAACCTTTGCATATGACTCATTCAAGCAACAAAGGGTTACGAGAATATATTCAAGGAGAGGTTACAATATTAGAAGATTCCATGAACGTAGTATACTAAGAAATGATGAAGCTACATCAGGTTACATCAACATTCCCAATTATGTAGGTAAAATATAAAGAAAGATGAGCAATTCTCAAACAAGCCACAACATCAATTAATAGGATACATGAGTGGACCACTCAATATCCAAATGTACCAAAATCACTCCCAAGAAAGGATTAGATAACTATAGAAGATGATAAAGTTACAATTTGCATCAAGGTCCATTTACATGATAAGCTAACGAAGGATTTGGACAAGGTGTTAGCTTCATATAAGCATTTTCTCAGTGGACTAGAATCTCTTATTCAGGTGCATAAAATCCCTTCTATTAGTTCACTGGGTGAGGTGAGGCTGCAAGAATAAATCTAAGCATTTATGAATCCTTTTAAACAAGATGTTATTACGAAATATTTATAGGTTACAAAGGAAACAATTTCCCAATATGTGGTGGAACCTATAAGGATTTACACTAAGCTCATGAACCTATAAAATTAGGTGAAGGTGAAGAAGTCCACTCGATTACCAGATGTCCTAGAATGTATTCACAGGCATGGAGATAAGCTACAACATAAGGTTGTTAGTATTGAAAAGGAGTACAAGCTTTGGTATACATACCTAGTACAAGAACTGCATTTGGATATCTCAGGCATCTCTATCACTAGATTAGTAGATTAAGAGCATTTTATTTATTTCATGTAATATGTTGTTAGCAGGATAGAGACTAGAGTAGAGAGCCATGTAGGAAAATGAAAAGTCATGAGGTAACTCAAGTCATAGAGGTAGGTGAAATGTCACCCCATTTTTTATAAATATGTCCTCATGTCTCATTGTAAAGGACTTTTAATTTTGGTCTCATTGATGCATATTGATGGAGAACTAATAGATCTTTTGGTAAATGCAAGAAGTTATTTTATATTTCCACTCATGGATTTGATGAAATTCTCATGTGAAGTTGTTATGTATATTTCAACTTAATGTTTCAAGATTTATAAGCCTTAGCATGGAATTGTTTCATGTGTCATCGAGCATTGTGAGATTTCTCTTGCAGTGAATGGATGGTATATGATGTGTTTACTTTATGTTTATATCAATAAACTCTTTTATTGTTTTGAGCATTGCATCATTGTAGGATTGTGAGATTACTTATGCTTTCATGGTGTTATTGATCATGAACTTATTGATCATTGATAAACTTATCTTTGTAACATGCATGGGTTTGATTTGAAGCTTTGCTAACACTGCTTCTCTTGATATTCATGTCTTAATATTACATTATTGCCACTCATAGTGGATCTCACGTGTTGATTTTCCATAAGTTGCTTACTTGCTTTTGTTACACTTTATTTGTTCTCTAACATTAGCACCTCTTTCATCCAAACAAAATCTCAACTAATGTGATGCCAACTAGGCCTACATATAGGATGGGATTCCTAAACCAAACTTTGTAGAGTCTAATTATGATTTTTCATTGGGGAGATCCCCTTGTTGTTGGCGAAACATTCCAACCCATCAAAAAAAATTTGGCACTAGAAGGAGGGCCAGATCACAACCTGAGCATGTGGAGCCTTGTATTAACATTTTTCCTTCAAATGGATTCATCCCAAATATCCGTATCAGGTTGTTTTTCTGAAAATCTTAATATTTAAGTTTCTGCAAAAATAGTTTATCACTTGTCACAGTTTAAGTTTGATGGCTAGGGTTGAACAACTTTATTTGGAAACATGTGTCAAGTTATCCATTTCTGATAATAATAATAATAATACATTGTAAGGATGTTATTGGTAGTTTTTTCACCCTCACACTTGAAGATCATGTTAAGCAATGGTGCCACACATTACCAACCGCTTCAATCTATTTGTTCGAGCAACTCATCAATGAGATATGTCAAGCTTTTGACAGGTACGATTATCAATATGTGTTTAAAAGGATAAATTAGCTTCGAATGAAACCAGAAGAGTCATTAGAATATTTTGCTAATAGGTTTATTCATATTTGTTACTAATTTCCTGGAAGAGACGTGGATTGGATGTTTTTGAGTGAGAAATTCTGGTGATTGGTCTATGTTTCTCTGCGACATTTTCAATTTGAGATGAATCCCAATTGTTTTGTTCATCGTGATAACTTGTAAGTTGCAAATTGACCAGATATTATCCGTAATAGTTTCTTTCCCATTTCTGTGAGTCGGGAAAAGCCTAAAACTTCTAGGGAGAAAATTCCCACCTGTGAAATTCCTCATCCTCCCCCAACTTCATTTCCTAATGAAATATTTGTTATCAATAATATAGGTGATGAAGAATGTTTACAGGGTAAAGAAACAAGTTGTTGTGCTTTCAAAGCTCTCATATGTCCTAGTGAAATTAGACAACCTGAGAATCAAGTTAATAAAACACCTCTCCCTATTGACAAGATTCAACTTGAGCTTCTTAAGCATCTTCTTGAATCTATTCCCGATTCTCCTCATATTATGATCCCTCCTTCATTTTCTTTCCATGACCTAGGTCATCTCTAAGATAATACTGAAGCTACAATTAAATCCATGGAGCATAACATGTATGCTGATCTCTTGTTTTCTCAAGATGATATGAATATGCATGGTTTGAGTTCTAAGCCAAGCTTGGTTGTAAGTGATGTCACTTCACTTGATTATTTTCATCCATTATACCCTAATTTATTTGGTGAATCTACTACACTAGTGGTTTCTTCAAATCCTTCAAATTTTTATCCTATTGGTTCAGATTGTAATCATGTACATGATGATGTTGTCTCACAATCAAAGGTTGAAATTATTGAATATTTTTTCTATGATATTTTCAACCCACATTCTTTGAGATATGGAGTGGACGATTGTACATCTCAGAAAATTCAATATGGTCCTTTGGTTGTTTCATCCTCATTCTTAATCCTTGAAGAGTCTCATCGGTATGATGTTAACTCTGATAAAATTAGTGGATTTGACAATTATAACCCTATTGATACTATCTTCACTGACACCTTTGATGATATTGGTTTACATTCACATGTTGACCTTTTTAATCCATCAAAATTTGATGATTTACCTTTTGATGTTTGGGGACTTGTCAAAAAGTTGAGGCACTTATGCTTCCATTGATGGTTATGTTAGGTTCTCATGATCCTGACAAGATCCTTGAACTAGGTTTGATTAGGGTTTCCTCACATGATTCCCCTCTTAACACCATATCATCTAGTGAAGTCTCATTTTTGAATGATTTTGATATGCATCACTTCTTGTACTTTGATCTATTTTCTGAAGAGAGTGCACCAACCATTGTTTCATATCCTTTTGTTTCTCACCTGGCTGGTGCATATTGTGATTACGTACCACCTGTTGTTGTCTCACAGTTAACTATATGCGGGGGGAAAAATTCACCAATTCCTCTCTTTCATGGGACTCATCCTATTGATTTATATCCATCATGGAAACTAGTAGAATTTGATATTTTGAGCCACTAGTTTGTAAATACTTAAAGATTTGATCAAACCATTGATATATTCAATAATGATTTTGTTGTTACAGCTTATGATGAGCATATGCATTCTTCTATTGATATTACAAAACCACTAGTATTTGAGGATCTAACATTTTAGGGTTCATAGGTTTTTCAGGACAGTGAGGCACTTTAGCTCTCATCGATGGTTATGTCAGGCCCTCATGTCCCTAACAAAATCCATGAATAGGCTCAGATTAGGGTTTCTGAAATTAGTTTTTTCGTGCTAGAATCTGCTGGTATCTCAGTTGCACCTTATGGATGTCCATTGTCGAACAATTTTTAGGGCCTTCAGGATATAATTACTTATTGGTTGGAAGAAATTTATCTGGAGAATTCCTCTGCGAGCATGCCACATCTCATCTCTCTTATAGTCAATTTAGGGTTAAACATAAATGAATGTGTATCATGGATGGATGCTCAGGGTTTACAAGTTTATCATTCATTTTACCAGAATAAAGTTACAACTTAGCTAAAACAATATTTTCTATCACACTTTCTTGCCAACATGCATGCCCTTCTTTCTCTTGTGCATGTTTTATAGGTAAGCACCTTTTTTTGCACAATACTTTTTACTAGTTCTAATCATTGATCTCTTTGTTTTTGTAGGTTAGGGAATGCTTTAATGGTTACATTGGACATGTGACTTCACATGACCTGACCTCCTCTTTGGTTAAATTATGGTTTTAGTTTTATATTAGTTAGAGTTTTCTAATTAGGGTTTATGTGCTATAGTTTCCTAATTAGGTTTTACATGTCAGAGTTTGCTAATTAGGGTGTACTCATCAAGATTTTCTTTTAAGGTTTCAAGTTTAGTCTAGTTAGGGTTTGAACAGTTTTGTTGTATGTTCCTTATTGCAGGTAGTCTATTACTTCATGCCATTATGCATTTTTCTTGCATCCATCTACCTGCATTTCTCATGACTACATTGCATTTAGGAATTTTCTATATTATCATCACATCACTTAGATTTTTCTTGCATTACATTACATTCACACTGCAATTTTCTTTCATGTAGTTTTGTCTGGTGCATTACATCATGCATCCATATTACACTTTGCACTATTTTCTCCTTGCATTACACTTACTTTCCATTGACCTAGCATTGCATTTTCTCTCTCTATTGCATGGAACTGCATGAGATTTCACAAGCCTTATTATATGAATGTTATTCACAAGCCTTTAATGTCTCAAAGAATTTCCCTAATTTCTCTTTACACTTACTGAAACCCTAGAATAGATTCCTTGGTCACTTTGCCCTAACGTTGAAACCCTAACCCTAACGATTTCCCGTGGCTGGGGTGGTTTCTCTAAAAGGAAGCCTCTCTTAGAACCAATTATCAAAAATGCATCTTGAACATCTTTCCTATGAGTCTAACTCATTAACAAGGAAAATACTAAGTATCGGGATCCTTAATCAGTACATATGACCTATTATTGTAACTTGAACCCTATGTTTGGCCTGGTTCTAAATTTTAGAATGCTATGTTTCACTGTTCACCTATCATTCATAGATGAGATGTAACAGTGTGGCATGAGGAAAAACATGAATCATAAAATATTATAGTTTTTGTCGAACAAGAAACAACCTCTCTTGCTTGCAAAATAATTCAGGATCCCTCATTTCCCTAGCAAAAATAAACACCTGATAAATGATGCCAATTTGAACACTAAAGTGAAATCAATTAAACAAAGGGTAAAGGATCGATAAAGGTTTCATACGTAGGGTACTAAACAAGCCTATTGGAAACAAAGCAATGCTTGTGATTTCTTGATTGATTTCACCGAGGTAATGAACAGGCCTATTGGCAGTAGAGAAACACTACAAAATCACTTTAAATTTATGAATAAACTAAGCCCTATGTGATGATCGTTTCATCATTGTTGAAGACCTGCATGTGTGAACTCCTATTTTGGCGTGTAAAATTTTACAGGACCTGACAGAGACATAAGGGAAGGACATATCCAGAAAAGGTAAACTAACCCTAGGAGTACCATAGTTCCTATTCAATACTTCCTTGCACTATTATCAGGACTTGATCCATTATATGGATTTGGGTAGATATCTTGGGTTCTGCTAGTGTATTGCTAATTGTTGTAGCAACTACAACAACTCCAAAATTTAGCTCATTTCAAAATTTTGGACCCCCACATACTAGACCTTATTTGAATATTTTCCTGTGGTCTCTTAGGATTTCATGATCCCTTTTACATATTTAGGATCTATTTGGGACTTAGAAAGATCCTACATTGAAAATCCTAAAACAAGGTTTCTCTATAAGTCACTAGTCACATTGGTGAGATTCCATCTAAGCCCTAAACATGTGACTTAGGACCTTCCCTCTCGCCCAATTATTAAATTCATATTGTTTCATTTCATTAGCCTAGTCACACATTTCTCCATCAGTTTTCATTGCAACTTACAACCCATACCTCTGTTAGTCACTTGCAACATCTTATCTCACACTAATTGGCCCTATTAATCACATAGTCACATATGAGTCATCCATACCTTATGCAAACCATTTTTTATGTGACCTTGTGACCCCTTTGTAATAAGTCACATGCGACCACTCTTAACTTGCGACTTCCTTCAAGTAGGTTGCATGCCACCTTTTTCTTGGTGCAAATCCGTTTTGCGATCTTTATCTAATGTCGGTCGCATGTGACCTTATCTTTGTGCACTATCTAGTTGCGGCCCATATCTTCACACATGTGCACTATTTATATAAACCCAACACCCCTCTCCTCCATTTCATTCTCACTCTAAAGATGAGCACACAAATCACTCCACCAACTAGTGACCTTGTGACCCCCACAGGTAGGAAACACTTCCTCTTCCATGCAATCATTGGGTCCTTCAAATTTTCCATTTTTCCTCTTCCTCAGTGCCACAACTCTACAATTTCTTCCCCAGCCTTTCATATCCCTTCCCTCACCATAAATGAAGACCAATTTGACTTCCCTCATTTCCCTAACTCCCCACCATGAAACTGTGTGTCCTAAACTCTCTCTTCCACACAACTAATTTGACATTCATCCCAACCTCAAATATTCATCCTTTCACATGACACCTCCCTTAGGCGGTGCTCCCAAAATCACTTATCCTTTTGTTGAATTTCAAACTCACGTCTAGTGCAAATCAAACCTATCGTCAATTCATATAGTTCTCCCTACTCACCTAGTTCACTCTAAGATTGAGGCTTGGGATGAAACAATTGGGAGTGAGCTTAATTGTATCTCTTGTTGCCCTAAGTTGAAACTCATGTATAGTCATGAGTCACAAATGATCCATGATTTTTTTTCTTATAGATGCATCAGAATTACATGAAACAGAGCACTTAAAAACCATGGAACATAAGCATATAAAAAGAAGATAAAAGAGACATAATCACACATGAGATCAAGACTTGGATATTTGATTACAGAGTTTGTCCAATTTTGACTACATCTCTGGGCTCTACTCAATAGTGGGGAGGCCTTCATTCATTAAATGTCATGGAAAGAGAGAAGTACAAGTATAATTTTACACAAAACATCCTTATACCTCCAATCTAGAAGATAACTGGAAAATGGAGAGCCCAACTCTAGAAACAAACAGTACAATTGACTTCCTGGCGAAAAATCATGCAAAAATGCTTATCCAAACACCCAATTTGGATAATCAAGCCTTCTGCACCTTCTCAAAACCTCCCTACTGCTCAAGATGAGGTTTCGACCTACTACCAAGGTCAGGGTCTGTTGCAATTTGCTTCTCTGAACTATTCAACCAGTCCTCCCCTCTTTCTACAATGCAGGCAGTCCATTAAATAATTGGGTGGCTACTCCTCAATTCTCGGGGTAGTTCTCAACCGTTGACAAGTATAGCCACGAGTTTGTTTTCAGGCAGAGATTCTTGGGCCCGTGCGGAAACAATCCTTGTCAAATATAGGAAAACTACTATCAAATAGTTCACAAACTATTTTCACATTTAAACCTCAAACAATAGGATACTACAAAGAATCGGTGCTTCCCCAAACCTAGGGGATTTAATAGATAATCATTGTTAGTGATAGAGGTGTGCATGTTACATTAAGCGATGAATACAAGGCGATAAAGGTAGACCCGTCGGCAATTATAAACTGTAGTGTAATAAATATTGCATCTTGGATCCATTGCAAATTGCAATCGGTGGATAAAACAAAACCCATACATTAGGTGCTCTGTGGACCCACCGGGATTATTAAATATACTGTATAAAATCTCAGGTATGAAACCCCATCACAAATCGGAATCGCTGTGGAACCGAGGTTGGCACTCTATTCTACTTCTCCCGATCTGTGAACTACTATTGCGATATATATCCCACCACAACTAGACTCCACCGGAGCCCATTCGTAAACATTAGATCCCCTCCAATCTGCGATATGTGATATAGCAATCGCAACTGGGATCTTGTCGAGGGACAATTTAGAAACACTTTGCCTTATTGCGATTTGATCGCATCGCAACAATTACTCCCTTGGCCCGATTTTCTTTAAACCGCAGCCTCTTGCTCCTGTGATCTGTGATATGCAAGACCAATGGAAGCCTGCCACTTGGCGCTTCCCCATTCACTGAACCTTTTGCCACGTCATCTCCTCCTGCCACTTGGACAAGTCAAACTTGAACTTTGACTTGCTCTAACTTCTTCATATGAACTTGGATTTGAGTGTCTTTCACACCATTGGAATCAGGGTGATGAACACTACGATCCGATGATAAGTGTATCCGAATCTTTCCATTTTGAGTTTTGAGCCTTTTACCATGCCACTGGTAGTTTTTGAAGATCCACCTAGATTAACAACCCATACTAGATCGAGAAATCACATTTGGGCATACCCTTCTCCCTTGTAACTACCGACTGAATTGTTATTACAATTACAACATCCCTTTCTCGATAGTCACAAGGTCACAATTTAAAAGGTTTGAGATTATGCGACCTGGTTCATGCTGCAACCACATGACCATCCTCCATCACCCCTAGTGACATATTCTCAAGGTCTCATTAGAGAATGTCAACTCCGAAAGCACCCCGCTAGCCCATGCGACTTGTGACTTCCTCCTTTTTTTAATTCACTTAGACTACCCCTAGTTGAATCACATTTGCACACTCATAAGAGTCAATATCTCTTGCGACTTACTCTCTAGTGCGACCTGGAGACCTAATAATTCCTATTGCGACCTATCCTTTTAATATTTTGTGCAACTTGTCTCACCAATTGAGATTTCAACCTTATTACTGATCCAAATTGCGACCAAGATCCACATATATTTTGTGCTTGTGAACCCACAATAATAGTTTATCTATGTTTAATGTTATTTTTATTCATGTTAACGTATTCATCTTGGGATTAAATCTTGAAATTCCAAGTGACATTGATTTGGATTGTATCAACATTTGATCATTCAATGGAGAGATGACACCACTGGTGGTAAAAATTTCTTGCAAAGGTTTGGGTAGGAGTTCTGCTAGAGTAGGAAGTAGTATCAAAGGAGTTGTTGACAACCCACACATTCTACCAATTTATGGAAACATTTCTTGCAATATCAACAAGAAGACAAAGTTGACTTGGTGGAAAATTTACTCGTTTTCCACCCAAGACATCCCTGAAGACAAAGAAGATTTCAAGGTATGTATCAATATCAAAAGATCTCAGTTGCATAAAGTAGTTGCACACCCACTAGTGTTTCCTTGTGTTGAAACCATAGATTAGTTATTGCAACGTGCAAATGAGGATCATTTGGAAATCATGAGGCATGATGGAGATATTTTAGCATCTTTGACTACTGCCAACATTACTACTTATTACAAGCTACCTAAACGAGAAGAATCTTTCAACACTAGATGGCTGATAACTTTTAATGAAACTGCCAAAGATGCCAAAGAAATATTGAAATTATGGTGGTAGGAAACCACTAAGTTTAGGGCTAGGGCATACCAAATCTATAAGACATAAGGCTTCAAAAAAGTGGATTAGTTGATGGTAGATGTGATGAACAAATTGTATGGGAGAGAAAATATATACTTTCCTTGGGTAATGGGAACCTTTGATTCACACAATAGCCACTAAAGGACCATATTCAATTAGGCGAGTATCCTAGCATCTTCACTCAAGACAAATATTCAAACAACCAAGAACCCAGAGAAAGATAAACCATAAGAATTTTACATGGCATCTTATCTTCTTCATTCAATTTGTGCAAAATGTCATTTAGAAGGGTGGGGTTTGAAATGGACCCTAGAAGTATCAGAGCCAATACATATTTACTATAAGAGTTTTTGGAACCTGAGTTACAAAGATTCATTCTAAACCACTGCAAAATATTTTATTGCTTGTCTATATCAGGAACCCTTCGGTCATGACCCACCTTGTATGTCAGAGTGAGCTCGAAATACCCTCATCAAGGTGGCAGATCGGTTCCTAATTAGTGAAGTAACATATATCAGGGTTTTTGGTGCATACAATCCTCCTCATGCTCTCCCAAGGACAGTGAGAAATAGAGTGCTCTTGTAATAGGTTTTCTACGAGTTGACCATTGGGCTATCTAAGACACTAGAAAAGGGTAAAAAGGGACTGTGGCCTATGTTTCCTTTAAAAATTGGAGCATACTATCTTGAAAATTTCAAATAATCGAAAGCAGAAGCTGAGGAAATAAAATGTTTATATTTTGTCGATTTAAGTCTTCGAAAGTATGATTCAAAAGGTGTTGCAACAACACATTGTAAATAAGTTGGAATTGGCTGGTCTTATAGACGTTATAAATGAGATGAAGAATATAAAGTCAATAACTTCCATAATGCTTCTGGGGAATTTGGTCCAAATGAGCAACAAAAATAATTCAAAGTGTAATGTCATGAGGGATCTATTTGTCATAATTCAAAGTGTAATGTCATGAGGGATCATCATTAAAAGGGTAATCATAAGGGGTCAAGTTAAATAGGTATAGTGGTCAAGTTGCATCAAGGTAATCATGAGAAAGATTGTGTTGTCACGCTTTTTCATCTTGGGCACATAATTATAGGTGTTTTGAGTTAGTTTATGTGTCAAATCATGACTGGTCATGACATCAGCAAGGGTACAACGACCTGCAGTACAAGTGTTACGCTTTTGTTTTCCAAATTCAAAATTGTGATTATCGCCATAAACTCTGCTCTTGATTATCATGGGAGGTTATTTGCATGGTTATATTCATCTAATATCTCTCCTCTTTATCATTCTCATCAGAAGCTCGGTGTGTGGTCATTCTTATTCGCTGCACAAAGGAGGTAGGGGAGGCACCACACTTTTGCTCCAAGAAGAAGGTTTGAGGTTTGAAGGTTTTCATTTGGCCTAGGAGCATTCTTACAAGTTTAAAACGTTGAATGGGTCATTACATGCCATCTACCCTCAATATGTCAGATGATGGTCGAAGGTAGTATAAGCTTGGAGCGCTACACTTTTACAAAATCACCGTATTTTCACTATATCTCTTAAAACATGCACCCATTTTCCATGAAATTTTTACAGTAGATTATATGGGGGTGATATGAATAAGCCCACTTAATTTGAGGTCAAAATGCTTCATGATTTTCGAGAAACAAGCCACCATAATCTACATCCATTTTTCATTTTCTCGAAATCTGTGAGTCTAATTTGGAGAAGTTTTATGATGATACTAACTTGACATAAAAAAACCAGCTCAATATGTCTTACAATTTAAGAGATATTAAAAAAAATAGCAGTCACTGTCCTTCTCTACTGCATTTTTGGGTGTGGAGAAGAATGTTTGGTATTTTTTATGAAGAAAGGCTTGAGGGAGGTATGTGATATGATCATTTCAGTGTCAGCATCATCATCCAAGTTTGAAGCTTGTATAAAAATATCACTGACCACTCAAACTATTAAAAGGAGGCAGGGGCACTGCATTTCTCACAAACCGGTGGTCAAATCTCTTTCACAAGTGAAAACTTAAGCTTATTTCAATACCCTGGTTTTGAATTGTTACCCAATTACATGCATGAGCTAAGAAAATGACATAAAAACCTGCAAGACACCATTTTCATTATCGGTGCGCTTTTTCTTATTTCGTCGTGTTTTCTCCTAATCGTTGTGCTTCCACACAATGCTCCATCTTTTGCACTTGCCTTTGTCGAACTATAAAAATTTTATTTACAGCCTCCAATATAAATATACTCAATCCATTACACTGAATTAAAGCTCCTTTTCATAAATTTGTGTGTTTAAGAACTGTTTGAAAGCCCATTTTCTCGTGCGTTGTGCTTATGGTGTTGCGCCTATCCCTTTGATTTTTCTGCCACCAGTATCAAACATTTGCAAGTTGTTTTAGGGTTTTTCTGAAGAAGGTTTGTGTTTATTAGTTTCTTTTGTATAATTTCTTTCCTAATCATCATCAAAGGTTAATTTGGAGATTCCTTGTCATTACTCTTACACTAGTTGCACAAAACAAGTTTTCCTTAAACCTTAGACTATTCAATGTTGCAAAACAAGCATCATGTCAACTCTAGAGGAAATAACTAAGAGCCAAGTGCTAAAATAATTGGAAGAGAAAGATAGGGGAAGATTAGACGTATTCTTTGAGGTGGCCAAAATTTGACTGTTGGAAGGGGTGAAGTAACACAATTTTATTTTTTGGCTTTTACCTAAAAAGTATGCTTGGTTATATGGTTGGGGTTCTAGGTGATATTGTTTGGCACAAAGTTCCCCTAACGACCACATCTAGTTAGAACTCTAAAACTATTTTGAAGAAGCATCTTCGTTAAATTTTGTGCTCTAGCTAGCATTAGTGTTTTTTATGTAAAGTTGGGCATTTTGCATTTTTCGTCAAGGGATGATGGAATGGGGCATATAGCATGGTCATTACAGTGTCAACATCATCATTAGTGGTTTCATCTTGTCTACAAACATCCTTTACCACTTAAACTATAAAAATAAGATGGTGTTGTGCTTCTGAGATAGATGTTATGTTTTTTGCTACAAGAGGATTTGTCGGAGTTTGAGATTTTGTATGGTAAAGGAAAGATTCTAAAGGGTAAGGTGTCCATATGCAGGTTTATTTGCAAGTGTTGGAGCTATCAATTAGCTCAGGAACCTACTAGAATCCTCTCAACCATCAAGCATTGCGTTTTTGCGCTGCATTTTTGCAGTTCTGGAAGTTTGGGAGTTTGTGCAGTGCCAGGCATTGCGTCTTGAAACAAAGTTACTTTTGAGCGACTTATGTTAGTCTAAACATGATGTAATTTGTTTTTTAGGTGTTATTAATTGTAATAAAACATTTTCATACTCACAAGCTTGATTTGGGGCTGAGGAATTAATGTAAAGTGTTTAGAAAAGATGTATTTATGCATTCCCTAGTTTTAGGCAGTTATGTGATATATTCTCTAAAAAAATTTCTTGTGTCAGATCTTGATGGTGTTGTGCTTCTTTCATGTTGTAAGTTTGTCTTATGATATTTGCATCTCTTGTATGTATGTCTTCATTCTTGGATGAACTAGAACTTAATTCATAGTTCATCTAAAGGGTGCTCTGACTTAGTTTTACCAAGTGATCTATGTTTTCTTCTTAATACGACATTCAAAATTTATCTCTATTTTGATACTCATTGTGTTGCTTCCATTTTTCTCACACTCACCCTCCTACAATGAATTAATTCCATCACCAAGACTGCCTACCTTGCCCCTGTGGAAAAACCCTTTCTCGCTTCATCTGTCACCAGACAAATAATCAATCTTCCATAACTCCATGCCCAATGGAGCTGTCTCCTTTTTTACCAGCAAACCATTGAAAATCAGACATTATTGAACACTATACCTAGCCTAATATAAGATTAGTTGAACAACCTAAGTGAGAGAGCCCTCTTTAAGGCTAGAAAATCTAGATTCTAGCCTAAAAGTGGTTTGTGGTTACCTCTGAATTTCTCTTGTTAGCCTATGGAAATTGCATAGTGCTAACACACATGAGAGAATTCCAACTTTGAAAAAACACCTCAAAGAAATATAAATGACTATGTCAAAAATAAAACAAGGATGGCAACAAAACAAGGAGTGCGACATACTCATTGATCTTCTCAATCCATAGATCACTAAGACAATATGTAAGGAATATGCAAGATGTAGATATTTAAGAACCTACACTTATTTTAAAGTGTAAAGATTTTTTTTTTTTTTTTAAATAACATTTTCCTTTATAATTTTGATGGAGCATTTTTTGAATAATGAAAATTAGTATATATTTTAAAAAGTTAGAAAATTAACTCATAAATTATATAAGGTTGCGTTTTTTTTCCCTCTTTTGATGATTTCAAAAAGCCTTATTTCTTTCCAATAAGAAAAAAACATTTTAAAATGTTTTTTCTTATGGAAAGAAATAAGGCTTTTTGAAATCATCAAAAGAGGGAAAAAAAGGCAACCTTCATTGAAATAGTTGCAAGTTCATACATTTAGGTACATCATTATATAATGTTCCAAAAATTTGGTATTTCACGGTAAAGAACACTAGCATATAAACATATATATCCCAAAAGAAAATCATAGTTTTTGCAAAAAAGAAAGAAAGAAAGATCAAATAGTAGTAAACAAAACAAATATGTCAATTATTTCCAAAGGTCAAGAATATATTTTTGGACCTACTCAACTTTTTTTTTAACCTTGCATGTGCTTTGGTCCAAATCTAGTTGTGTCTCTAGACATGCTCAAGAGATATCAAAGAAAGATATCGTAGATTACAATTTTTTTAAGGAAGAAATAAGTAATTTAAAAAAAAAAATGAGTAATTTTATAATTGAGTTATTGTTATCATCGACGTGATTAAATTCATTGGGTCCCATAGATATGCAATTTTTGAAATCCTTATTCTTTTACCAATTCTAAAATTAGTTTAAAGAAAATAACTTTGCAAAATTGTTTAAAGTTGAACCAATATTAGTACACATATGCTTAAAAAAATGTTAAAATTCATATCTAAAATCCCACTAACTCCTCTCACACGACTAGAACCTTGACCTCCACAATCAAGAAAATCCCAAAAAGGAAGTATGTTTGAATGAAGGCTTCATGAGTGAGGGAGTGATTATTTTCCCTCGATATTTGTTTGATATCTCTTAGTGTGGATAAAAGTTGTTTAATAAGTGCTTTGATTGCTTTATGTTTTGGAATTTTGTAATGTGCAGATAGGTTTTGAGATTTTCTTCCACATATTTTGTCTAAGGATAAGTTGTTAATAAGTATTTTTATTGGTTTTATTTTGGAATTTTGTAATTTGTAAATAGTTTTTGAGATTTTTTTCCACATATTTTGTGTTCAAAGATAAATGTTGTTTTTTCTATTTGGCTTTTTTTTTTATACTTCTTTAGAAAAACACAATAAATGAATAAATGATAGACTGATTCAAATTTAACTTTTTTGTGTTTTAGAATTTTGTAATTTGCTAACAACCTTTGAGATTTTCTTCCACATATTTTGTTTCTAAGGATAAGTATTGTTGTTCCATTTAACTTATTTCCTTCCATATTTTTTTGGACAACGAACAATAAAAGAATAAATGGGAGCACATAAACAAAATATATTTAGGAGGGTGGTTTAGTATCCATATTTTGTTCCTCCATCCGGAGGGAGCCATGGTATCAATACTAACATGTTAATGGGGTGCCATAAATACACTTTAGTGCCACGTATTTGGACTATGAATTTTAAAGTGATTATAATAATTAAATTTGCAGTGTTGGTGAATTGTTTTGATAGATTAATTTTCTCTTTTAAATAAGTTATATTCCATATGAATACCACGAGCCAATACCATGGATTTTCAATACCATGGGTCAATACCATGGATCAATACCATGGGCATTTTTATTTTTATTTGATTTTTATACGGTTATTTTTTATTCCTTTCTTTTATTTTGACAAAGTAAATTATTTACATTACATGAAATTTTTTCTTTAATTTTTATTTTTATGTAATTTGATTTAGTCAAAATGCCAAACATTTTGTTACAACATCTCTACTATATTCGGCTTGAAAGCACCTCTTGACAATATAAATTAAATTTAACCCTAAAATTCTATATATAACTTATAATTTATAATAAACCAGGGGTTTTGACAGCCCCTGGTTTTTCCCATGGTATTCTTGAGCCATGGATTTGTCCATGGTATCCTTCTCTAATATAGCCTATTTAAAGACGTAAAATTGCAATGAATTTTTATTGTTATTAGTTTTTGGATTAGTCTCATATGTTTTGGAATAATAAAATTTTCTATTTGGTTCAGGGACACTCGAGATTGGAGATTGGTGATTGCTACATAAATGATGGAGCTTGCCTTGGTTCAGGGACACTGGAGATTGGATGGATCTTGCCTTGGTTCAGGGACACTAGAGATTGAATGGAGCTTGCCTTGGTTCAGGGACACTAGAGATTGGCGATGAGCTTGCATTGGTCTTGCCTTGGTTTAGGGACACTGGAGATTGGTGATTGCTACGTCAACGATGGAGCTTGGCCCTAGTTTTTCCCATGGTATTCTTAAGCCATGGATTTTTCCATGGCATCCTTCTCTAATGTAGCCTATTTAAAGACATAAAATTCCAATGAATTTTTATTGTTATTAGTTTTTGGATTAGATCTGAATTTGAATTTAAATGGGTATTGACGTTGTGTGGGAAGTATTTTAGATTTCAGAACATATTTGACAATTATTGAAAAATTTTCACCGTCAAATTTGATGTGTGTGTTTTTTTTCACTTACTGGTTCAATGGATACCCTGGTGAGTGGGTTTTTTTTTTCACTTACTGGTTCACGAATACCCTGGTCAGTGGGTTTTTTTTCACTTACTGGTTCACGAATACCCTGGTCAGTTGGATGTGTGTGTGTTTTTTTTCACTTACTGGTTGAGGGATACCCTGGTCAGTGGGTTTTTTTTCACTTACTGGTTCATGGTTCACGGATACCCTGGATACCCTGGTGAGTGGGTTTTTTTTTCACTTACTGGTTCACGAATACCCTGGTCAGTGGGTTTTTTTTCACTTACTGGTTCACGAATACCCTCGTCAGTGGGATGTGTGTGTTTTTTTTTCACTTACTGGTTGAGGGATACCCTGGTCAGTGGGTTTTTTTTCACTTACTGGTTTTTTTTCACTTACTGGTTCATGGTTCACGGATACCCTGGTCAGTGGGTTTTTTTTCACTTACTAGTTCACGGATACCCTGGTCAGTGGGATGTGTGTGTTTTTTTTTCACTTACTGGTTGAGGGATACCCTGGTCAGTGGGCCCTGGTCAGTGGGATGTGTGTGTGTTTTTTTTTTTCACTTACTGGTTCATGGTTCACGGATACCCTGGTCAGTGGGATGTGTGTGTTTTTTTTCACTTACTGGTTCACGGATACCCTGATACCCTGGTCAGTGGGTTTGTGTGTTTTTTTTCACTTACTTACTGGTTCACGGATACCCTGATACCCTGGTCAGTGGGTAGCCGTGGTCAGTGGGTAGCCGTTACATCCAGGGGTTTAAATCTCTAAGTGGACGCCACCCGAAGGGCATCAACACCCCTTGGCCTATTTATTGACCTAACCCCAAGAGCTTTCGGGATTCGACCCTGTGACCTCCCATTGGCAAGGCACTTACTTGATTTGACCGATTGAGCTAACTCTTGGGGCAGATTTGATGTGTGTGTTATAATAAGTAAAATGACAAAATGACTTCCAATTTTAAAGATAGCCTACAGTAAAATATTATGAATATTATAATACCTCATTCAACTATATGTACAAATTATAGTACATTACATTAACTTTATGTCAATAGATTGGTGAGAATTTTAACACTCTATTTATGCTCCTATTTATCAAGAAACCAAACCCCTATGAATGGAAGATGGTTGCTATACATTTGTAATTAGTATTATTTTTCCCTTTTTGTTATCGGATTCTTATTCTGAACTTTTGGGGTTCACAAGCTTGTTTAGTTATCATCAACAAATATTGGTTTCCATTAGATCTCGAATATGCACGAAAATAGTAAGTTCACAATTCCATCATTCTACGCATCCTTGCCTCCTTGCACAGGAATGGGTTGGTGAAGAAATCTTATGAGATTATGAGCTCTAAAGTGGGACTTCTAATTTTCTCCTCAACAGGGAAGTTATAAAAATTCACCAATCCCATGTGTGTTCGATGAGTATCTTCCCTAACTATTAGATTTATATTCTGCATAATTCTTTGGAATGTTTGACTTCCCTAGACTATTAATGTGTATTTCCCTAGACTGAATGTTTGATTTCTCTCATTATTATTTGTCACTCTCTATTTACATAAGTAATGAAAACGTTTTAGGGATAATTGTAAAGCGATATACTCTTGAAAGTCTTCGCCATTATTTCAGATATAACATGAATACTAAGTTAGATACATGTTTGATTATCGTTTTTTTTATTATCATTTCACAGTTCCGCATAAATGATTCATTGTTCTTTCACTTGGAGAAAAAACTTTGGGCATAATTGTCTATGTTCACTGGTTAAAGAAAGGTGTTAGCTTTTATTCTGGACTTGTAAAGCTTTAGGTTGATATGATTCATTGTTCTTTAACGTTGGACTAGAGAGGAAATCTTGGGCTTAACTGTCTACTGTTCACTAGTTAAAGGTCAAAAGGTATTAGCTTTTATTTTGGACTTGTAAAGCTTTAGATTGATGATACTTCAGAACTGAAATAAACATTTGGCAATTGATAATTATGTAGTCATTGGTTTAAGTTCCAACGGTTTCGAAAAAGGATTACCTTACCCTAAAACTCGAGGCTTTCCTTACAATAAAACTCGAATAGACTTATATTGAAGTTTCAAAGCAATAGAAATTGATAACTCCTTTGTATCCATTTATTTGATTTTTTCAATGTGTGTGCAAGGGGATATTCAATGCACTCAACATTTGTGAAAAGGAGATATTTCTCTTTACTAAGCAGAGGTTGTAATTTTTTTTGTTGGTAGAGGTTGCAGTTTTTAGTTGGCATCTTGCACTTTATGAAACAGTTTGGAAAGTGGTTGTCTAATTAGGGAGATTGACATTTCTAAATTCTGACATAAAATTCTCAGAATTAATGCCTTACACCTGATCATGAAATGGTACAAGTGGTGTTTCAATTGAGCTGATATGCATATACCTTGGTATATGTGAGTCACCAGATCTACTTTGTAAGGGTGGTGTCATTAAGTTCTCAGAATTGATGCCTTGCACCTGATCATGAAATGGTACAAGTGGTGTTTCAACTGAGCTGATTTGCATATACCCTGGTATTGGTGACTCAACAGTTCTACTTTGTAATGGTGAATCAGATTGAAAGATCTGACGGACCCCATTCAAAAATCTTGCACTAGCTTCCACATTGGAATTTCTGCCATGAGCGTCACCTGAGCTTGCTGAACGTCCTGGCAAGTGTGTGCATTTATGTCTTCTTACTCTCATAAGTCTTCTTACTCTTACATGTCTTCCTACTCTTTTTGGGATGAGGCTTTTTGGAATGAGGCTTTTTGGGAGGTGCCTCATCAGGAAAATTGAGCCTGGCTTTCTTCCCTCTGCGCCTCTTGGCTTCTGCATCTTATAAAGCAGCTTCTAACTGTGTATCATAGGTACCAACGCAAACATTCACGCCTTCGATGGGATCCCTGACTTCTACAGCCCATTTTCCTTTGCGTCGTTTTATACTTTGTATAGGGTCTTCCGCTGCTTCTTGCTATCTGTCTCGTCTGCTCCTTTGATTTGGGAATTTGCAGCAAGACCTCCTTCAAAGAACATTAAATTTAAAAGCACATTATAAACTATATGAATCTAAAACTTAATATGAACATCTCAAATTGTGAGATAATCCAACTCACTTTCATGGACGGTAAAAGTATGAACACACAATAATACCTAAAAGGGGGAGTGTCAAACACCTACTTAGATGTTATATATGTTTTTACATTTGGCAGCCGTTGGAATGCGTCTAATTTTAAAACATTAAAAAGGGCAATTGTTTTCATAGACTATAATTTCTATATACATGTTACAAAATTTGGCGTGCATACAGTGCAATGCAAATGGATTTGCACAATGCACAATCGATCATGCGATGTGTGACTGTGCATTATGCATTTAAACAAGCGGACAGTATATCACAATCTCTGCATTTGATCTGAACCTGTAGTGCACTGTGCATGTATGCACGCCAAATTTTGTAACATGTATATAGAAATTATAGTCTAGGAAAACAATTGCCCTTTTTAATGTTTTAAAATTAGACGCATTCCAACGGCTGCCAAATGTGAAGCTTGTTTTTCATATATAACATCTAAGTAGGTGTTTGACACTCCCCTCTTAATTATTTTAGGTATTTTAGGTATTATTGCGTGTTCATACTTTTACCGTCCATGAAAGTGAGTTGAATTATCTCACAATTTTGAGATGTTCATATTAATTTTTAGATTCATATAGTTTATAATGTGCTTTTAAATTTTTCTTTGAAGGAGGTCTTGCTACAAATTCCCCAATCAAAGGAGCAGACGAGACAGATAGCAAGAAGCAGCGGAAGACCCTATACAAAGGTATAATGTATAAAACGACGCAAAGGAAAATGGGCTGTAGAAGTCAGGGATCCCATCGAAGGCGTCAATGTTTGGGTTGGTAACTATGATACACAGTTAGAAGCTGCTTTAGCATATGATGCAGAAGCCAAGAGGCGCAGAGGGAAGAAAGCCCGGCTCAATTTTCCTGATAAGGCACCTCCCAAAAAGCCTCATTCCATAAATTTGTTTGATGCTACATCACGCTGACATAGTCAAAATTCTGCAAACAAACGTGAGCCATAAAAGTCAAAATTCATAAACTTTATGGCTGTTCATGCTCAGCCAGGGGAACACTAAGAACTACGCACAGTCGGCATAAATACCTGTTTTGAACTTTGTTTTGGAGTTGTGATATATGGTGCTCTTTTGGAACTTTGTAGTGTTAAAATACAAAATTTATCTGATAAGTTTTGCTTTCATGCACAGGCAAAGAAAATGTTATGATTACTTGTTTTTGAAATTTGAAGTAACATAAAAATAAGGGTAGAATGATTTACTTTTGCATCACAATTTTAACAATCTTTCTATCTAGTTGCGTTTAGAGTAGTTGTTTAATTCAGTATGGATGTTTAATTTAGTATGGAAAAGATGTGGTAATACAAATATAATGGTTTTGATAACTTTGTTGATTGTTTTTAAGTTATAGATTTTGATAATCTTGTTGACTGTTTTTGGGTCGCAGATTTTGATAACCCAAAGTTTTAGCAATAATATTTGTCCTGATAAAACTTAAATAAGTATGAGAAAATCTATTACATTCTAAATAAGTATGAGAAAATCTATTATAAAATGTTAGTGTACCAATCTGGTTAATAAAGTATTTCTTTGTATTTGGATAACCATTTTTTAAATCTAGATCCGGTTAATATAGTACTTCATTGTATATGGATAACAATTTTTTATGTGAAATATGTAGAACAATTTTTCATGTGAAACTGTTTATTATTTCAAAATAAGATTGACCTATGATAGTGAACTTCAAAAAAAAACAATGCAATTCTAGGAAACATTGCGGCTTCTTTCATGGCTTCTTCTCCCCGTCATGGATTTATCTCTAGCAACATTGATCTCACTATGGCTTGAGCTAACAGAAACAGGTGGTATTGAATTACTCTGTCTACTGCGTCTGATTGATTGATTAGGGAGCTTGAATCTAACTCCAATGCAGAACATTGGTCTTCATCCCTTATTTGCCCATCTGAAGCCCATTTTGATTTTCCTGAAGCGTTTTGATTCTCAGTGGGTTTGAGGTTAGAAGATTTTCTGGAACCGCCGAGGCTTAGTTTTTGTAGTGATTTGATAAGCCTCTGAGCTATGCTACCACCTCCGCAGCCTTTGGTAACTGAATGTAATCTCTTAAAATCTGAGTTCTCCCTTAATTTATCAGAGAGCTCATCTTCTGCAGTCACACTGCCACCATTGATTTTTTTCCTCATGCATGCCATGTCTTCTTCAAGGTTTCTAAGTCTAGAATTTGTTTCATCCATGTTAGACTTCAAATTGGATGCTTGGCCACTGACTGAATTCTGTTTCAGTAGAAAGCCCAGAGAAGAATCTCGGCCCTCATGCTTTCTGCTTTCACTTTTGTTTAATGGGTGTGGCATATCATGTGCAGATGGTTTCTTGTTGTTGCTCACATTTTTTTCTAATGTGAGAGCCCTAGTGCTACTGCTTCTGGGCGGCAGCCTGGTGACCTGAGAAGTGGGTGTACGGTTTGCCTACAGTTGATGTATGTACATGGCCTGCACTATCATTCTCAATGGCATGAAGTCGTTCTGGACTGCATGAAAGCAAGTCTCCTGTGATAGCTTTTGGCAGTTGAGGGTTTTGCAAATGTCCAATCTCTCTGCATTTGATGTCTGTGGATGGTTCTGTGTAATGACTCCACCTTATTAAATTACAGAAATTAGGTACATCATAAAAAAAATTTACCATAACTATAAAGTTTATCAACAATACTGAATTCTTGGTATACACGCAGCTCTGGATTTTGTTGTAATCACTATTATACTAGCATCATTAATAAGCACTTTAATTCCTAAGGGTTTGGTTTCATGCTGGGTGGTCCAGGCGGCTTGCAAATAGACTCTAATTTGCGTTTTATGCTTTTGTTATCAGGTGGCTTGCTGTCACGCCCCCAAGTCAATTTTTTGGAATGTTTCACTTCTTTTTTATTAGCTAGACTATTAATGTGTATTTACTGAATGTTTGATTTCTCTTATTATTATTTGTCATTCTCTATTTACATAAAGTAATGAAAACGTTTTAGGAATAATTGTAAAGCGATATACTCTTAAAAGTCTCCGCCATTATTTCAGATATAACATGAATACTAAGTTAGATACATGTTTGATTATTGTTAGATATATTTTTTATTATCATTTCACAGTTCTGCATAAATGATTCATTGTTCTTTCACTTGGAGAAAAAACTTTGGGCATAACTGTCTATGTTCACTGGTTAAAGAAAGGTGTTAGCTTTTATTCTGGACTTGTAAAGCTTTAGGTTGATATGATTCATTGTTCTTTAACGTTGGACTAGAGAGGAAATCTTGGGCATAACTGTCTACGGTTCACTCGTTAAAGGTCAAAAGGTATTAGTTTTTATTTTGAACTTGTAAAGATTTAGATTGATGATACTTCAGAACTGAAATAAACATTTGGCAATTGATAATTATGTAGTCATTGGGTTAAGTTCCAACGGTTTTCGAAAAATGATTACCTTACCCTAAAACTCAAGGCTTTCCTTACAATAAAACTCAAATAGACTTATATTGAAGTCTCAAAGCAGTAGAAATTGATAACTCCTTTGTATCCATTTATTTGATTTTTCCAATGTGTGTGCAAGGGGATATTCAATGCACTCAACATTTGTGAAAATGAGATATTTCTCTTTACTGAGCAGAGGTTGTAATTTTTTTTGTTGGTAGAGGTGGCAGTTTTTAGTTGGCATCTTGCACTTTATGAAACAGTTTGGAAAGTGGTTATCTAATTAGGGAGGTTGACATTTCTAAATTCTGACATGAAGTTCTCAGAATTAATGCCTTACACCTGATCATGAAATGGTACAAGTGGTGTTTCAACTGAGCTGATATAATATCCCTTGGTATAGGTGAATCACCAGATCTACTTTGTAAGGGTGGTGTCATTAAGTTCTCAGAATTGATGCCTTGCACCTGATCATGAAATGGTACAAGTGGTGTTTCAACTGAGCTGATTTGCATATACCCTGGTATTGGTGACTCAACAGATCTACTTTGTAAGGGTGAATCAGATTGAAAGATCTGACGGACCTCATTCAAAAATCTTGCACTAGCTTCCACATTGGAATTTCTGCCCTGAGCGTCACCTGAGCTTGCTGAACGTCCTGGCAAGTGTGTGCATTTATGTCTTCTTACTCTCATATGTCTTCTTACTCTTACATGTCTTCCTACTCTTTTTGGGATGAGACTTTTTGGGAGGTGCCTCATCAGGAAAATTGAGCCTGACTTTCTTCCCTCTGCGCCTCTTGGCTTCTGCATCTTATAAAGCAGCTTCTAACTGTGTATCATAGGTACCAACGCAAACATTCACGCCTTCGATGGGATCCCTGACTTCTACAGCCCATTTTCCTTTGCGTCGTTTTATACATTATACCTTTGTATAGGGTCTTCCGCTGCTTGTTGCTATCTGTCTCGTCTGTTCCTTTGATTTGGGAATTTAAAAGGAGCAGACGAGACAGATAGCAAGAAGCAGCGGAAGACCCTATACAAAGGTATAATGTATAAAACGACGCAAAGGAAAATGGGCTGTAGAAGTCAGGCATCCCATCGAAGGCGTGAATGTTTGGGTTGGTAACTATGATACACAGTTAGAAGCTGCTTTAGCATATGATGCAGAAGCCAAGAGGCGCAGAGGGAAGAAAGGCAGGCTCAATTTTCCTGATAAGGCACCTCCCAAAAAGCCTCATTCCATAAATTTGTTTGATGCTAGATCACGCTGACATAGTCAAAATTCTGCAAACAAACGTGAGCCATAAAAGTCAAATTCATAAACTTTATGGCATTTCATGCTCAGCCCGGGGAACACTAAGAACTACGCACAGTCGGCATAAATACCTGTTTTGAACTTTGTTTTGGAGTTGTGATATATGGTGCTCTTTTGGAACTTTGTAGTGTTAAAATACAAAATTTATCTGATAAGTTTTGCTTTCATCCACAGGCAAAGAAAATGTTATGATTACTTGTTTTTGAAATTTGAAGTAACATAAAAACACGGGTAAAATGATTTACTTTTGCATCACAATTTTAACAATCTTTTTATCTGGTTGAGTTTAGAGTAGTTGATGTCTAATTTAATATGGAAGAGATGTGATAATACAAACATATATATTTGGTTTTGATAACTTTGTTGATTGTTTTGGGTTACAGATTTTGATAACCTTGGTGGCTGTTTTTGGGTGGCAGATTTTGATAACCCAAGATTTTGGCATGATAAAACTTAAATAAGTATGAGAAAATCTATTACATTCTAAATAAGTATGAGAAATTATAGAATGTAAGTGTACCAATCTGGTTAATAAAGCACTTCTTTGTATCTGGAGAACCATTTTTTAAATCTAGATTCGGTTAATATAGTACTTCATTGTATATGGATAACAATTTTTGATATGAAATATGTAGAACAATTTTCCATTTGAAACTGTTTATTATTTCAAAACAAGAAAAGCTGCAGGGCAGCTAGTCCCTGCCCAGGGCTTGAAGAGCAATAGCTTGAATGGCTTGCATATTGCCAAACTTGGTTATGTTAATGAAAATTTCAATTAGGGAATACAGCTGAACTTTGAAAGTCAATTTTGGTAAATAGTAAATGCAAGGGCTTACTGATTCGTAGTGCTTCCAATAGTAAATTCGAATTTAATAAATATAGAGACAGTAACTTTTCTGTTATCGTAGGTCGTGTTAAAGTAATTAAACTAGAACAGTCCACCACAATGGCTTTTGAATTTTTAGTATTAAAAGTTAAGTACATTAAAATAGATGTCGGTAGTATTACCCCCAGAGAAAGAAATATTTGTTTACTCCCACTGGCGGTTGAAATATTATGGCATAGCATTGAATAAGTATTATTTTCACAGCTTTTTAGCTCAGAATATGTAACCTGGATTTTCTCAGTTGGTTCTGCAGAAGTGTAAAAATTCTGGTAAGAAGACACATGATGATTACTGTTGCATACTTTCCCAAAGATTTTCACGTTAACTGCAATTCAGTAATTAGTGGACAATGACTCATGATCGAAATGAACCTTGTGCAATTCTGGGCGGATTATTCCTGTAAAGTAAATTTTGAACTAAACTCAATATACATAATGTTTCTGGTTTTGTAATTAATTAGTTTCATAAGCATTTTTAGATTGAAATGCATGTGACATTTCCACTGAACGATTGACTCAGTGAAAATCACAAGCTTTTTCATATCTGGCCATTTAAATTATAATTTTTTAATTTAAAGGTTCCACGTCAGCCCACTATTATCCAGACGAGGTTCCAGTTCAGCGGAGCGTTTGAGAGCAACGAGTGTTTCTAACGTGGAGATTGCATGCACTTCACATGTCCTTGCAGCATCGGGATGACGAGGCCACCCTCTTGTCTAAGCTTCATATTCCTCAGGCTGTTCTTCGCCAGCTTCGCTCTTACATCCTGCATTCTTTATATTCCTATGCTACGGGGCGCTCTTGATCCCACGTCATGGCTTCAATTCAGGCCTTGCTCAAGAATCAATCGTTTCAGAAACTACTGCCATTGCTCTTTGCTCCGGCGTTCTCAGCTATACAGCCGAAAATGAAAAAGAATCAACGGAATTCGACCCCGAGCTTTTCGGCGTAAGCCTGGCCGAGGACAGTAATGCATAGAGAAGGGAAGAAACGATAAGTAGATTTTGATACACACTTACCAACAGGCAGATTCTGCAAGGGCCGGCTCACAATCGACAACCTAGGTTCGTTCAAGAAAAAGCCCTTTAATCTTCTTGTTTGAGCATTCCCATTTTCGAATAAAATTGTTGTGGGTCGGAGTTAAAAATGTAACTTGTTGTAACGGCGTGTTTCAATCATTTTAATGCAGAATATTGCCAGGATTGGAATTTCCGCATAGAAATTTCTTAAATTTGATGAGCAAATTTGCCGTGAAATGAGATTCCCTTTCAGCGCCCAAGTCCAATAATTTTTCTGGTTTGAACTGGGATTGCACAAAAATATCAATAATTTTCATTTTTGTTTTGAGTATTTGGGAGTTCCAAGTAAAACATAAAAATAACTTGAAATGACTGTGTTGTAAGCATATTATTGCAGTTGGAGTCTGCTATGGAATCACCTGTTAACAACGACATACAGTATCCATTTGACTAAAAGTGCTACCGGAACTCGTCCATATCTCTCTTGGTCGTCCAATTGCTTCGATCCGCTCCCCCGCTTATTCATATTTACCCCTGCTGTGAACTCCTAGGGATTGTACTAATGGAATTGAGTCACCCAGTTCCATTCATTGGTTTCCAGCCTTTATAGTTTCCTTTCAGACCTACTAGATTTATAGAGAGGTGTTTTTATGGCTCAGAAACGATTCCAAGTCTCTCAGATGTTGTATAGAACTAGGAATAAAAAACAAAAAATGGAGAATGAATTTCATCAGGTTTTACTTAGTGGATTTAATAAAAAAAAGAAGAAGTAAGAATGCTGGTTTTTAAGAATCAGAGGTTCTGGCAAGCAGGGATATGATCTGTGCCTTTGAAATGTATTCTCCCAGTTTAGATATAGATACACCAGTGTTTATGATCAGGCTATATGCATTCTGGTTCTTGGACATTCTCATTTTGCTATTTTGGACACTAGGTTATAGCAGCACTCTGTGTTAAGTTTTTCTGGAATAAGCTAGCACGCATTTTTTAGTTTTCGTAGCTTTTTCTACTGCATGTGGAGGCTGTATGCACGGCCTGCCTCTTTTTTCTTTGTATTAAAAAGATGTATATAACATTTTGTCACCAGTACAAGGAATCTTTAATGTCAAAAAATCTATAGATGCAGCATACCAAACACAAACTCTAAGAATGGAAAAATAAAGCAGATTAGGTAGACTCTGATCTTCTTCCACCTTGACAAAACACCTCCTATTTTCAATATTTCTTGTGACTGCTTTCTTTTCTGTATGACAGCTTCTCTCTAAAATTGGGGAGATTACAATTACTTGATACGTCCAAATGGAAACTCTAGTGGATGCATTTCAGGCCATCTAGGAGCTCGTGCATGAAAAAAGTGCTCTATATTTGCTAAAGAAGAAATTAACATCTAAGTCGGTAGTTTAGTTTGTTTTTTAAATGAAAATGCTATATTTATTTTTACTATTAGATAAAATAATACTTAACATCTAAGTCGTTAGTTTAGTTTTTTTTTTAAATGAAAATGCTATATTTATCTTTACTATTAGATAAAATAATACTTACATACAAGGCATTTTTTACAAATAACTGGTTATTGGACATTTGAATATTTCTGAAATTCAATAAAGAAGAAATGTCAAGTGCCAAAAATTTCCTCCCGTCTTTAATCTTGGTAAATGTTTTTAATAGTGATAGAAAATGGCAAGAACCAGAGACAGGGCTGAAGATTTCAAGGAAGTTGTTTGCATCATTGCACCAAAGCAGGGATTCGATAAGGTTACTGATCCCTCCTTTATAATAGTACCTTGCATTTGCACTATTTTCTTAATTTATATCTTATGAATATTGGATTCCACGAGGTACCAAAGCACTGATATTACCTTTGCTAAATCTCCTCTTCCTGTTGGAGTGATGAAGCCAGTTATAATTGAAAAACCCGCTACGGAGAAACTGATTCAACGAGCTGGTGAAGTTTGCGGGTTCGATTCCAGCAAAACGGATATGGCCGCTGACGCTACGGAGGAATCCGGCTCGAATGAGTTCAAATATGCAGAGAATAAGCATTCTGTAGTTCGAACGGCCATAGGAGCCGGCACCTGTTAGATGTGCTGGCAGGCATACATGTAACGGCGGTAACGGTGGTACATGCGGTGGCAGGAGTACACCGCAAGTATATTGTAAGAGTAGTTGGAACGGCCATAGGCCCTTTTGGGCGATCCAGATAATGTATATATATGCCTTAACATAAAATGTTTAAGACTTAATGCTATCATTAATTCACCATTAATTCATAGCGTTTGAATGGTGTTTGAAATGGTCGTTTACCCTAAGCTTTGGCCTAAATTTTGAGCCTGTATACCTCATTTTGAGGCCAAATAAGATGAAGATTTCGTTGATTGGTTAAAAGCATAAGAAAATAAAAAATATTGTATTAGTTGATGTGTCATTTCAAGAAACTTTATTTTAAGTTAAAATACGTTTATTGATTATCGTGTCAATGTAATGCTAGGGACTCAAATCGATTACTATAGTCCCTGCTAGCCCCGAAGGGGTAGGGACTAATAAGATTGACCTGTGACAATGAACTTCAAAAAGAAACAATGCAATTCTAGGAAACACTGCGGCTTCTTTCCTGGCTTCTTCTCCCAGTCATGGATTTATCTCTAGCAACATTGATCTCACTATGGCTTGAGCTAACAGAAACAGGTGGTATTGAATGACTCTGTCTACTGCGTCTGATTGATTGATTAGGGAGCTTGAATCTAAATCCAATGCAGAACATTGGTCTTCATCCCTTATTTTCCCATCTGAAGCCCATTTTGATTTTCCTGAAGCGTTTTGATTCTCAGTGTGTTTGAGGTTAGAATATTTTCTGGAACCGCTGAGGCTTAGTTTTTGTAGTGATTTGATAAGCCTCTGAGCTATGCTACCACCTCCACATCCTTTGGTAACTGACTGTAATCTCTTAAAATCTGAGTTCTCCCTTAATTTATGAGAGAGCTCATCTTCTGCAGTCACACTGCCACCATTGATTTTTTTCCTCATGCATGCCATGTCTTCTTCAAGGTTTCTAAGTCTAGAATTTGTTTCATCCATGTCAGACTTCAAATTGGATGCTTGGCCACTGACTGAATTCTGTTTTAGTAGAATGCCCATAGAAGAATCTCGGCCCTCATGCTTTCTGCTTTCACTTTTGTTTAATGGGTGTGGCATATCATGTGCAGATGGTTTCTTGTTGTTGCTGACATTTTTTTCTAATGTGAGAGCCCTAGTGCTACTGCTTCTTGGCGGCAACCTGGTGACCTGAGAAGTGGGTGTACGGTTTGCCTACAGTTGATGTATGTACATGGCCTACACTATCATTCGCAATGGCATGAAGTCGTTCTGGACTGCATGAAAGCAAGTCTCCTGTGATAGCTTCTGGCAGTTGAGGGTTTTGCAAATGTCCAATCTCTCTGCATTTGATGTCTGTGGATGGTTCTATGTAATGAATCCACCTTATTAAATTACAGAAATTACGTACATCATAAAAAAATTACCGTAACTATAAAGTTTCTCCACAATATTGAATTCTTGGTATACATGCAGCTCTAGATTTTGTTGTAATCACTATTATACAAGCATCATTAATAAGCACTTTTATGCTTGGTGGTCCAGGCGGCTTGCAAATAGACTCTAATTTGCGTTTTATGCTTTTGTTATTAGGTGGATTGCTATCACGCCCCCAAGTCTAACTGTAGTCTTTCAACCGCTCTTGGCGAGATGGGGCACCATCGAACACTTTCTTTTCACCAATACTTATGTTCGTGGACTACGCCTAACCACTTACTCCTACTTAGTTTGTGTTTCTCAACCAAGTATTATTTATTTATCCTTTATACCAATGAACACCCATACACATTCATTATCAACAATAATTATAAACAATGAACACAATTGCACAGTATAAAGGGAGGGGCAACTCCCTGAACAATGAGTATGCCCAACAATATATTATACAACAGTTTTTACAAGATTTTACAAGTATACTTTGTAAGCCCAAGTTTCATACTTAGCCAATTTTACAATCCAAGGCAAAACTCGGTTGCCTAGCTCGTCGGCACCTCTGCACGGTCGCGGCACGACTCACTAACGCTTCGTTCACCTTGTCTCACGATTGTGTTGTTTGCCCAACTCGGGCGCACCTCTAAGTTGCCACACACAGGAGCCTCCAACCGAGACACACCTCCGTCCAAAATCTCAACACTTCACCAAGTCACCGTGGACACTTGCATGACGGGCGGGCACTCGCCCAAGTCACTAAGACACCCGTGCCAAGTTGTCGCACAAACCTTCGCACAAACCAGGCACCACACCCGTGCATGCCACAACTGTCCGTCGGGCGCCACACACCCGTTCACGCCTTCACCCAACCACCGGGTGCTCCTGCTCGCACCTTCACCCACAACCGAGACAAAGCGAGTAACCTCCGTGCAACTGTGCCTAAGAATGGGCACATCCAAATTTGCACCTTCCTCTTAGTACTGCACACTAAATCTGCACCTTTCTCCCTTAGAGCAAAGAAGATGAGCGAGTGATTGATGGTGGAATGAGCTCCACGCTCATCCAATATATACACATGCATACGACGAAGTCTGGCTACCCAGCTGACTCGCCCAATGCCCCAATGCCATCGCAAAAGCTTCAACGCACCGTCCGCTTTGCCCACGTTCAAAGGTCGGCCTCCATACATGTTCGCACATGCTACCACGCCTATAAACAAGCTCGCTCTCCCTTCCCTTGTGCGCATAAGTATCATTGCACTACAGGAAGAGCTCACATCCCGTAACCGCAGTCCATTCAGCTCGTCCATCGCTCGTTCAAGCCTGACCCGTGCGCACGCTCGTTCACCCGTGCGCCCAGGAACTGTAGGTCGTTACATCCTCCTCCACCTGAAATCATTGTTGTCCTCGACAACATACCATCCTAGTAGTCATCCACCAAGATCATCAACAATGTCTGTCTCATCCTCGGTCCATGATGTCAACTCCTCCACATACTGCAAACATCCCTGCAACATATGTAGAACTACCATCTCCACCATGTGCCGTCCTCATCTTGTGAGCTGTCCTCCTAGTCTACCTGATGCCAACATCTCTTCGTTCACTTCCGGACCCCATGTCTAAACTAGTTGGGTAGCTAATCCAACTGTCATGCTCAAGCCATGAGAGTGCACATCCTTATGCATTCACCAGTCTATCTTGGATTCTACCACATCTCGAACTCACCAAGAATCTCACCACCATGCTCAGGTCCATGGAAACTCCATCCCATCTGCAACATGTCATGATGCTTGATGCCAAGCCATCCCTGCTCAACTTGTTTTAAGGACTTACTGCCATGAGCAGCTAACAATGAGCCCCATCTTCTTGTCCATCTAAGAAGATGTGGAGGGAGTAGAGCCTGAAGGCTCACCCTCACTAATCATCTCAATCCATCTGTCAAGATCCTCAATCTCCATCCTCTGTAGATAAGTGACCCGATCCTCCTCTTGGACATTCGGCCTCACATATGTCTCATCATTATCATCATCATCATCCTCGACCTCTTCTAGCCTTCTTGATAAATCCAAGATACTATCTGAAAGAGTCTTGATGACCAATGACTGCTCGGTAAGCTTTGTCTTAACCATGGAAAACTGCTTACTCATATCTTCCATCGGCTTCTCATCCTCCATTTGCATCACTGCCAACTTACAATCAGGCCTTGTCACTCAAATGGTAGGCACACCAATGGGTACAATATCCTCCCTTCCATCGTAAATGTACAGCTTCTTCAAATGTGGAACAATCATAGCATCAAATTGTTTCATGAATTCCATTCCCAGCACAGCCTTATAGTCATCTATCCGCACTATAGTGAAGTCAACCTTCCGTGTCCACTCACCAAGTGTTGTGTCCACCTTTTCAGCTACACCAAGAACTTCATCCAGAGGAGAATTCACTGTCTTCATCTGTGCCTTTACCGGAACAAATTTCAGCCCAATCCTTCTTGCAGTATCTTCCCCCATGAAGTTGCGAGAAGCCCCACTATCCACCATAGTGAGTACATCAACATCTCCAACCTTCATCCGAACATACTCCAACTTATTCCTCTCAGGATCCCTCCGAGAGATCACCTCTGTAGCAGTAGCAGCACCAAGTATCTGCATCATCTTTATAGAAACTTCTTCATTCTTCGCATTAGATTGTGAAATAGCAGCCACTTTTGGTCTAGAAGGACAATTCTTCACCGTATGTGGTTCCGCACATATCCAATACTTCAAGGCTTTCTTCGTCTTCGAACTATCATCCGATTTCGAAGCATCCTCTTTCTTCTTATCTTTCGGCTTGTCAGACTTCTTCTTCCTATCATCAGAAGTCTCATCATAATGCTGCACCAACCTGTCCACAGCAGTAAAAGCTTCTTCAAGTGTTCTAATCCTCTGTCTCTTCACTTCATTGCGTGGCCAAGGCTTCAACCCAATAATGAAATTGAACACCTTGTCCCTCTCCACCATGTCAGGAAGTTCTAGGACCGCACTTGCAAACTCCCGCTGATATGTCTGAAGGTTCCTTGTATGCTTTATGAATTTTATCTTCATCCTTGCTTCCCACGTTTCATCTTGAGAACTGAAATGGGCTTGCAAAGCTCCCTTCATCTCATCACATGAAGTAATGTCACCAGCACTGCCATTGGCAATCTGATCCATCCGCCTTCACCACCACATCTTAGAATCCTTTGTCAAGAACTGAGCAGTTACCTTGACCTTCGTCTCATCATCAGATAGACCCAATCATTCCAAGTATTGCTCCATGTCCCATAAAAAGTTGCCAAGAGTCTTCGCACTCCTTGTACCATCGTAAGATTCTGATTCCTTGACTTTCACATGAGGCACTCCTCCACCTGAGTTATGCCTCACGACCTTCTTCAACACCGCGGTCTCATCTCTGGCTTCGTCAAGATATTTCTTCAAGTCCACGATCTCTGCAAGAACCTGGTCCCTTGCTTCTTCAACCTCCTTGACCCTTACTTCAAGTTGTGTACACATAAGATCAGTGTACTCGTGTTGAGTTCGGAGTTCCTCGAGATCTTCCTTCATCTTCAAATTGACCTCTTGCTCTTTTTCGAACAATTCCAACTTCTCAGTCCAGAAGACTTCCATGTCCTCCATCTTCTCCAACACTTTCTCAATGAACCCAATAGTAGTGTCCTTCGCACTGTGACTAGACCCAGCCTGAGATTCAGCCATTTCTAACAGCGTCCTTCTTTTCTATCTAGTTTCGACCATACAACAGCTGCACCAAGATGCCTGCAACCCAAGTCTTTGATGCAACACTTATCAGGAAGTGTTCACCAACCTCTTTCACCTGCAAGTACCTGTCACTACTGTCACTTCTTCACGAGAAACCGTGCTCTAGCACCAGCTCCAACCGAGCTCTGATACCAACTGTCAAGATAGTGCAGTGGGATCAGCTTCGCCCACAAATATCCTCTGCACTTCACTAGCTCTAATACCAAATGTCATGATAGTGCAGGTGTGTATCAGCTTCAACTCAACACCAGCACCAACTCCACGGCACCGAGCTTTGATACCACCTGTCACGATAGTGCAGTGGGATCAGCTTCGTCCGCAAATTTCCTCTACACTTCACCAGCTCTAATACCACTTGTCATGCCCTCAAGCCTAACGGTAGTCTCTCAACCGCTCTTGGCGAGGTGCAACACCACCGAACACTTTCTTTTCACCAATACTTATGTTTGTGAACTACGCCTAACCATTTACTCCTACTTAGTTTATGTTTCTCAACCAAGTATTATTTCTTTATCCTTTATACCAATGAACACCCATACACATTCATTATCAACAACAATTATAAACAATAAACACAATTGCACAGTATAAAGGGAGGGGCAACTCCGTGAACAATGAGTCTGCCCAACATTATATTATACAACAGTTTTTACAAGCTTTTACAAGTATACTTGGTAAGCCCAAGTTTTATACTTAGCCAATTTTACAATCCAAGGAAAAACTCGGTTGCCTAGCTCGTCGGCACCTCCGCACGATCGCCACACGACTCACCAATGCTTCGTTCACCTTGTCGCACGATCGTGTTGTTTGCCCAACTCGGGTGCACCTCCAAGTCGCTACACACGGGTGCCTCCAACCGAGACACACCTCCATCCACAATCTCAACACTTCACCAAGTCACCGTGCACACTTGCACAACGGGAGGGCGCTAACTCGAGTCACCAAGACACCCGTGCCAAGTCGTCGCACAAAACTTCACACAAACTGGGTGCCACACCTGTGCACGCCACAACCATCCATCGGGTGCCACACACCCGTGCACGCATTCACCCAACCACCGGGCGCTCCTGCCTGCACATTCACCCACAACTGAGACAAAGCGAGTCACTTCCGTGCAACCGTGCCCAAGAATGGGCGAATCCAAATCTGCGCCTTCCTCTTAGTACCGCGTGTTATCACTCAGGTTGTTCCCTGCTTCCTAAAGGGAATACGGCCGAGGTAACCACTGACCAATCTTTTAGCTACAGGTTCTAGCCTACCTGCAACCAAAGAGGGCTCTCTCTTTATAGTTTAGCTTTGTTGATGAATGTTTTAGGCTAGCTATGGTATACTGTTTGTTTGAATATGGTGGGTTGGTGAATTTAGATAGAACTGAGATACAGATCATAGGACTGTTTGTTCCATTGGGCAATGGAGTTGAGGTATTTGTGCTACTAAAAGTGGATTTTGAAGACAGAGTATTGCTGCAGAGCAAGTTAGACATATGTGAAACAATTTACCAGATTTTTTAATGAAATTATGGAATTAGTGAGTGAAAGGCAGTTAAGAATCTTTCACTATGCTAAATGAAGAAACATGAAGGTATTGCTTAAGAGCAGTTAAGAATTCTTAAACAATATTCACCATGACAGGATTAGTTCAGACATGAGCAATGAAGAATTCATATCTATGGCTGATCCAGAAGAAAACATATTTAGAAATAGAGATTGAGCATAGGGTGTTTGAAACAAATCGTAGGCTATTCTTTTTCTCTACTTACTAAGATTATGAAAACATAAGAGTTATGGAATACACAGAAAACACATACACAGTTAAGAGAAACTGATTGATTCAACAAATGACACAAGAATTCTGCAACTAAACAGAGCTTTTCATATCCATCTTCAGACATAGTGAGAACCATAAATCTCCATCAGCAATTTGTATTATCAAAAATGTCTCTAGAATACAATAGAGCTCTCCAGAAAGAATTACACTATAACCGACCGTCAATGTGTTATTTGAGGGGATATATATACAAAATAGGGTACAAAATATCTCAGTAGAGAGTTATTGTGCAATAAATTGCACCACCAACTCTCTTACAAAAAGCAAATGAAAACATGAATATAGAATTTAATGCTAAGATAGCTGCTATCTTTTGTCAGACAACTTTTGACTTTATGGCTCTGGAAAGTGGGCTGCAGCTGTGCCTTTAACTTTGCGTTAATTGAGCATGTTGTCTGGGTGCATTGCTGAGTCATTTGTACGGCTGCTTACTGTACCTGTGTGCTGATCTGCCTGCTGACCTGTAAATTTTGATTTTTCTCAAAAAAGGCAAAACCAAAGTGGAATTATCTGGGCAAAATTTTCAGCATTGCTTGCCACCAATCAGCTGGAGGTAGCTGATGCCTCTTCATTTTTACTAGTGTTTCATCTGCCTCTGTATGTCTGTAGAAATTTGGAGGCACCTCAAACAGATGATTTATTTCATGTTCAATAAAGAACAGATTTTCCAGCTTGTCATAGAGGGATTGCCCAGAGGGAGGCCCTGCTTCTTCTATGGAGCTGCTGGATGCTGTGATCTGGTTTTCAACATAATTGTTGATCCTTGTCATATATTGATTATATGACAGCGGCTGTCCTGTGCGAGTCACTAGGCTTGGCATTCCTTTGTCCTGTAGTATAGTCATTTTTGCTCTAAATTCATCTATCTCTGCCTTCATCTCCTGACATTTCCTCTACAAAGTTTGAGTA
>APFE030940781.1:7235-43236 GCA_000404065.3 Pinus taeda
CCCTCTTGTATTTCCTGCGTGCATGCCTCCCCAAATCCGCAGATTTATGCGCTAAACGATAGATCCCGTGGTTTAAAGACGCCGGAACACGTCTCGAGCCAAAACAAAAATTTTCTACTAAATGGAGATCCCAACGGCCCTGGAAAGTGCTCTCATACCACTTGTTATGCTCTTAACCTGCAAATGATACCCAAATACAGAATATGCGAAGAAAAGAGACCCAGAACACAGAATATGAGAAGAAAAGATACCCAGAACACAGAATAGCAATGATTTTATTATTCAGAGAGTAATGTTCACTTGCCTCTTCGAGGGGGCAACCTCCACTAGAGTAGAGCTCGATTACAAAATAAGACACGATGCTCCTCGCAGGGATTTTCTATCCTTTATATATGACTCCTACGAGTAATACCACGGGTCAATACCGCTTATTACTAATACTACGGTCCATTTGCAACTAACTGTGGTTCCTTTATTAATTGCGGATTAACCACTTACAATTATTAATATGGGCTTTATTGAATCTTGACTATGACGTGGTCCCATTACATAGATAACGGGGTTAGGGTGGGACCCTAACACTTTATAATTTTTCTCACAGAGTTGCCCAACACTCAACAAATTATGCTTCAATTGTGGAGTATAATAAATGTCATGAATACTCTTTATAACTTCTTTTGTTTGGACCTCCATAGCTCCTTTGGCAGCAACCTCCAATGATTTATCATCACCAAGCTGGATCTTGGATTTGAAACTTCCATCCTTTGCTGAAAACAACTTCTCATTCCCTGTCATATGGTTAGAGCATCCAGAATCGAGGTACCAAACATCTTTACAAGTATTTTCACCTCTGGCATAAGATAAAAATAAGTGGTCTCGAGGATACTCACCACTTTCTTGAGCATAATTAGCATTTTTACCTTCTTTCAATCTGCATTCTCTTTCAAAGTGACCATACCTATTACAATGGTAGCATTGAACATTTCTCTTATCAAATCTACCTCTACCTCTTCCTCTGAAACTACCTCTTCCACTTGAGCCACCTCTTCCTCTACCTCTTGAATAATTTTGGTTTTTCCATTTACCTTGACCTTGATGGCTTTTGGTTCTGCTGCTACTTGCATCTTCATTCTTTGTAATTTGTAATTTAGAGGAAAAAGCTTTCTCTACAGCTTCAAAAGTTTCCTTCAATCTTTCTTCATGAGACATCAAAGATCCAACCGATTCATCAAACTGTAGTTTTGTTAAATCCTTACTTTCTTCCATGATTATTGCAACATGATTCCATCTATGTGTTAAAGATCTCAATACTTTTTTAATTAAAACTTCATTACTTACAACGTCTCCAAGTGTAGCCATTTTATTAACCACATCTTTGACTCTCACACAATAGTCATTGATAATTTCAGCTTCTTGCATCTTCAAATTCTCGAAATCTCGCTTCAATGTCTCAAGCTTGACCACCTTAACTTGATCACTACCTTGGTAAGCTTCTTCTAGAGTCTCCCAGGCAGCTTTGGCAGTTTTTGCTCCTGATATTCTTGGAAATAAGCTCTTATCAAGAGCTATCTGAATGTGAAACAAAGCTTGAGCATTCTTCTTCCTTGCTTACTTTCTTGTTGTTCTTTCATTGGCTGTAAGAGCATTCCAATCAGCTGGCTCCTCATATCCTGATTCAACAATCTCCCACAAATCTTTTCCAATCAAAAAGGTTAGCATCTTAATGCACCAATAATCATAATCGTTCCCATCAAATTCTCGAACTAGCATCTGGTTAGAATTAGACATGAATAACTTTGGTGAAATTCCAACAATACAACTTTAACCCAAAAGAATTTTACCTCATACCACTTGTTGAATATGAAATAAATTATTTAAGCAAATTGAGAAGCCAACAGTACTATGAAGAACAATACATATAAAAAAATATAGATAAAACAATTAAAAAAACACAAAATGCTCCAAATCTCATATATTCTTTCAACTGTTAACTACATTATTAAATAGTAAAACTATTACTAAATCAACTGTGGAATAAATCTAATGTAATTACAACTAATTTCTACCACTTTCAAGCAGCACTCACCACCCTAACAATCTCCTGGTTTAATTTTGCAGTGAACACAAAATCTGTTGGTTTAATTTTGCAGTTAACACAAAATCTGCTGGCTACTTTGTTTACATAACTAATTAAGCATTATTTCCAACAGTATATGTATCTCAATGGCCATATTGCATATTTTACTCCTAGTTCGTTGTATCCAACTGCACAAGGGAAAATTTCCCAATTCAAAAAAAAAAAAGACAAAAGAACAACTTGTCACTAAAATAAAATCCATTCAAGGTAGACATAGGCACAAAATTCAACGATGTAGTGAACACAGTGTCACTGTACACTCTAATATTGGAGCTTGCAATCGAAATAAAAATGTGCATTAGTATTTCTGTAGGAAGTTGTAGATTGTGATTCAAGGAAATTTCTAAGGAAAAAGGTAAAACACTACAAATATATTAACTATCAATATATATGAAGTTGATGCACACAAAAAGTAGCTTTTTGTTGATCACGGTTCCTCAATCTCAATGACTATGTTGTTAACTGTTAATGTGAAAATGCCTTGGATACAAAGTTTTCTTAGGTAGAAAATTGTAAATAATATACTGTGCATGTATTGTTGAAAAGTTGTTTCAGAAATAATTGGGCAATGTTTTTATAGCTGTGGAATTTGTAACATGCAATCAATTTTACAGCTATCTGTTTCCAACGTGCATTCAAAATTGTGCTCATAAGAAAATGATGTTCTTTCTTTACAAAGCATACAACTAGTTTTATTTGGATGACAAGTTGTTTTCATTGTTACAGACACATTGGAAAGGAGGAGAGAAAACATGGTTTTTTTAACACTCCTTGCAACTTCTTTGTGGAGAGATTTGGTCGTTAGCTTCGAGAATGTGTTTTGCAAGATGCAAAATTTTATGCACTGGAAGAAACGACTGTGAATACAAGGGAGAAAGAACCGAAAAACATACATATGTTGTTGATTTAACAAAATATAGAAGATTTTCTCTTTCTAACTCATCGTTCAAAGGATCAATAAAATTTATTGATCTAGAGTGCGATTGTTGACTTCCTTTCACATCATTTCTAGCAATGTTTTGAATAAATACAATGGAGCCGGTTTTTATTAAAAAAGACCGTCATGGATATCATTCAATTACAGTTGTAGTAAATCATAAGACACGGTTTTTTTGTCAGCACCTTATTTTTTCTCAGGAAATTTTCAAACAAATTCTAACTTCATTATGATCTAAAAGAAATACACAAATATGTATGAGAAAAAAACTATATGGATTGTTGAAAGCATGCAATTTTGGTTATCATAGCATCAAACTACAATTGCATTTTCATATGTTGCTCCATTATCATTGATATTGAGTTTAAGTTGTTTTTTATATTGTTGATATCCTTTGACTATAGCTATAATTAAGTCAACTACATATGTGTCATTTGGAACAAGAAGATTTCTTATTCATTTTAGAAATTCTGAAGTAAAAAATGGGCCTCAAAACAAAAATCAACTTTATCAAAACCAATAAGATTCAGTATGATTATGTCAACCATGGGGATGATTCACCAATTTTGGTGTTAAAAAAAGAAAAAAGAAAAAAAAACTACATTTTCAAGTCATATTTTCAACTTATATCCCTTCAATTTTCCTCAAATTTTGAGGGGGCACTCTTTGGATGGAATTTATTTTTCATCTTAAGAGTAACCATTTTGCATACTTTTGATGAACCTAGTACATGAAAAATGTGAAATACATTATTGCAATCACATTTTTTTTTATGTATTTCACATTTTTAGTGGAGTAGGGTCCATGGAAAGTATGCAACATATGTAAACCGGGTAAGATGCAAAATTAATTTTTTCATGGGAGTGATGCCACTTGAAATTTGAGTAAAATCTAAGTTGAAAATACTAATTGAAAAAGTTGTTTTTTCGTTTTTCCCTCCAAAACATGATGAGGTAATATAAACTTGTTTTATTATTCCCACTAGTATTTTATAATATTTCTTAGAAGGTCCATTTGAGGCTTCAAAATTTGTATACTAGTTGTGTGTGGGGCCAATTTATGTGTCTTTCAAAATTATTCAATTGCTGGAAATGACATTCCATCCTACAACATTATACAACATTTTGCATCTCCTAGTTCATAAATTCCTTTGTTTCTTATTGCAAAAAATATAATCAGAACACTAATTATGACACTAAACATGTCCTAGAAATGCTCTATTGTATTATTTTCCATGTTTATTGTGCTTTTTAGTTGATTGTGGATATCAACAAGTTCAACATCAACCAACCATGTCTTTGTAGCAAAGTTGGGGTTTCTACTTTGTTTGGGCCATAGACAACCAAAACATTGCTCTCATAAACCCATGTATTCCACAACATATTTCAATAATTGTGGATGTAGTTGTTTTCTTCATTTTTACTCTATATATATTCAAATATATATATATATATATATATATATATATATATATATATATATATATATATATATATATATATAACCACATTAATTTATTGGAAACTTGTAAATTGATTGTACAAATATCATGAAAGACACAATTCTAATTTTTTTGGATTGTCATCAAAACTCTTTCTTGCTAGAACCAGGTGCTTCCATGTTCTTTTATGGAAATGATTTGATAATCTCTTGACATAAGAGGATAAATGAAATAGGTTAAATTTGAAGCAAATATATAAAAAAACTTTAAAATTGCATATGATCCACAGTAAAACATGATATAGATGTTCTTAGTATGTGTGTGTGTTTTTGCACGTGCATTCTATAGTTGGTTCATATCAATCCATGTAGCAATGAATTGTGAACTAGAAAATGGAGTAACAAACATTATTAATTGACAAAATGTGGAAAACAAAAGTTTGAGATATATATAAATTGCATAATGGCTATGCTATAAAAAAAAATGTAGCTATAAAAGAATAGAGAATAAATAAATTCATGTTTATTGTATTACCCGTATTTTATGTTTGCATTTGTGTTTTTTTCTTGCTTATTGTCATATGCAACTCTTTTGTTTCTGGATGTTTTGTTTCTGGATGTGTGCATAACAAAATTTGCAAATGTGACAATTCTCATAAAAACTAAATAATTAAATTATAGAACATGCACAATGACAAAGATTCTTAAGTGAACAATAAAGGTATGGTAAGATAGATTGTATGGTGATTTGTCTAGTAAGCATCGAATACATGGAAGGAAATAACATTGGGTGGAATATTTGTCCAAAAGTGATCAAGTATGGAGTAATAGTGAGTAGTTTACTTCTTGTGAGAAGATTGAAATTGTTATTTTGCATGAATAATTCTAGTTTTCTTTGTTGGTAATTAATTTTCACATGTCCAAGTTGAAATCACTAACAAGCACAATGGGCCATTTGTGCGCTTTGTGGTTTAAAATGAACTTGATGAAATCAATTATATCATCAATGCTTGTATTTGGTGTAATGTATGTATTTGCAATTCAAATGACACTCCTTTCAAGATGGAAAGTTACAATTTTTTATTAAATATGGCTTGTTGTATAAGTAAGTTGATTTTTAACAATAATATTTTTTCTTAATATGAGGCAATTTCATGTAAGTGAAACACATGTATGCAATGATATTTGTTTGCAAAGATTGGAGCTGATAGAAATGCTTTTGTTTTTGTTTCTTGCAAATAAAGGATCTTATTATTCATTTGATCATATTCAACAATGATATCGTGGTAGTGTAATGAGAAGTTAAGTGTGTTCAATGAACATATTGTAAAATATTCATTTGTTTGAGTTGAATCTATGATATATTCAAGTTCATAATAGGCAGTTTGTCTATGTATTTCCAATTCACTAGAAAATTTGTCACAAAGAAAAAAGTTACTAAGTTCCAATTGTTTAGAAAATACAAGTATTTAATATATTTTACACCAGACAATGCAATGTAGACAAATCCATGTTACCTAATTCCTTTTGGATAGAAAGCTAATCTATCCATTGTCAAGGCTTATGATGAGTGTATGGTTCCTCACATGCCAATTGAACACGTAATTGTTCCCATGTGAAACTCTTTTTTCTATTTGCATCACTATGCCTACAAATTTTAGTGATATGTGTCTAATTATACATTATACTATATTTGAAAAAGTGGGCCATTTTTCTTAGTTGAATAGTGCCAACCCTTTGGATCAGACAATTCAATCCAAATTGTGCCATTCTTAGATGTTGTGGAAGCTCTAAAAATATCATCAACACCATTGAACAAGCCATATTGAATATCATATTTTTTTCCTACCAATTCATCAAGAATATTTTCTTTGAGCTCAATTATAGCTCCAAATTACATTTTGATGTTCCTATTGGAATTTGTATTTGTTGAGTCGATTATATTTCCATATGCATTTAGTGTGATTGTTTCTGTGTTAATGAGAGATAACATTCTTTCATTATATTCTTATAATTTCTTGTCTAAGTAGAAGAGATATGAGAATGTTGTATCATCGGGTTTATATCTATAACAATGCGTATTCAAGAATGAAAGGCCATCATTAGTATGTGAGCATGTCCTAATTCTATTTAAAATGGACGCAAATTCCTTTTTTCCTTGTTCCATCACTTCTTTTAGTTCATAAATTTACACATTGCCTTTCCAAAAAATATAAGGTATAGTAGTTCCTTTTAAACGTGGATGCTCAAATATCCAACAATCATGCATAGGTGTTGTTTGGCATAAGTCACCATGGAATATTACACGAAGGTTACCAAACTCACTAGTTGGAGTATGCATGATTTCACAAAGCCCTCTATCAATGTGATGTAGAAATTGAGAACTAATCAATGATTCTCATCGATGAGAAATAATTTAAGTTGATTATATCTTTGTTCGATATATCAAGTGTTTTAGAATTCAATGACATCAATGACATCATGTGACAATGTGAAACTAGAAAATATAAAGATGAATGTACTAGGACACCATTTTCAATATATGCAACCATTCCTATCTTTTTTTCAAGGTGTCACTTTGTAACTCTTTGTTGTAGAGTCACACTAATGCATGTTAAAGTGCTTTTGAAGTGAATATTTTTCTTGTTCCTGCACCTGCGCCTTCAATGATAAACAAATAGAACGACTTTCGGGATTGTTTTTTTATCCATAGCACTATTTGTTTTATTAAATTTTTTTGTCCTTGATTTACTTGTCCTCTAATTTCACTACATGCTAGTGTGTTTAAAACATTTAAGGGATGCTTAATAAATTCATTGGTTTTTGCATATTAAGTATGAATGTTTCTAGACTGCACTTTTTATGATAGGTCATGTTGAATATCATATTAGTGCCATTTTCCAATGGAAATTGATGCATAAATATTTCCTTGTCTTTGTATTTGATTGCAATCAAGGCAATTCAAATATCACCCCATGGTTGGTGAGATTGAATGTGAAAATATATTCTAAGTGGCATAGACAATGTGTCTCTAGGACAAGTATGCCTCAATCCATGTCTCATGGACTTTTTTTTAATGTATATTCCGATTTTCTATATGGGATGTAGAGCATAATTTGTTTCTCTATAATGGTTTTTTGGGTGTCTTTTTCCATTTCATCGAATGAACTGTATGACACATGGGCGTTTACTTTTTTTGGTTGTTGTTTTCATTATCAAGTAGGAAGAATCTTACTCTTCCAAGCCAACTTTCTCAAGTTCAATGGGACATGTGACATATTTATCAATGGTCATCAAGCAAACAAAATCCTCATAATTATTGGGCTATTGTTGCAATAGCATAGGTGTTTTTAGCATATATGTTTGTTTTTCAATCATGACAGTGTAAATGATTTTTATTTTTTTTTCCTAGAAAATGAGTATAAAGGAAATGAAAGAGAAATGTCCACTTCTTATTGATTTCACATTTGTTTCATACCTAACAATGCATTTCCAATTTTAGGAATCATCTAAACTTTGTTGTCTCCATAGCTTATGCAATTTTCTCTAATATATTTTAAAGTTGCGATCCATTTTTGTCAAATATGAGTTACAATAGGTTGCTACAACATAGGCATCTAAAATGAATTGAGCATATATGTTTGATTGACACAACCGAAATATGTTTTTTGCAAATGCATTTATCCACACATCACAAATATTTGTTTTGAGAAATACAATAGGTCTAGTGATACAAGAATGGAGGAGCAATATGTACCTTTTGTTTTATTCCAAGGTTAGCTAGAAAAGTCTAGAATGTTATGTTTTCTCAGAGAATGGAAGGCCAGATTCAACCCAGATACGGAAGATCTAAGCTATGCACCAATCTGGATTCGACTATACTCATTACCATGGGAGTATTGGGAGGAGGACTCGTTAAAAGCTCTTGGATCCGCGTTGGGAGATTTTGTCAAGGTAGCTGAAGAAACAAAGGCTGTGAGATACACCACCTATGCTTCTTATGCCAGGATTTGTGTCTATATGGACCTGAAACAACCTCTTCCAGACACGGTGCGCCTTTTTCATGAAGACCATGACTGGATCCAGGTCATCGACTATGAGCATGTCCCATTCCGCTGCCGAAGATGTCACACTCTGGGATATCTCTTCAGAGACTGCCCATTAAACATCAAACCCGAAGCTCCAAGTAAACAAGAACCACAAACTCAGGACGGGTTCACCAAAGTTACAAATAGAAGACGAGGGAACAAAAAGTCTACTGCTACACCAAAAGTGCCGCCAGAGCCTGAAGAGAAGTCTCAACCATCCACAAGCAACAGCTTCGGGATCTTGGGGCAAGAGGAGCAACTAGACAAGCCGAGATCGGACGGAACGACACTCAAATCTACCAAGCCAGAAGCAACAAAGAAAAAAAACCAGGCAGGAGGAAAAGCCAACCCCGCCACAGAAACTTGGACTAACCCGGATATGGATATAGACAATCCATCCTACGGCAAGGATAAGGGAAAGGAAGCAGAAGGCAGCACTCAGGAGGCACAGTTCATGGAAGATGACAGTGAACCAATTGATATTGGGGAACTTGACATTCTCGGACTGGAACAAGCTTGCAAATCAGGTAACTTTGACAAAATACCTGAAACACAAGTAGATAATCTAGTAGAAATTCTGAATAAAGCTCAAAAGAAATATTCACTCGGGATCCAAACAGGTAGTCAATGGGATGGTAAATTTGTATACAAAGACAGCAAAAAGAGAGGTAGGAAGACAGCTCTAGAAAGAACAATCAAGATTGGAGAGGTATTGGTTGAGTCGCGCAGATATGCCAAACTCACCAAATACTACAATACCAACGCCAAAACTTCTAAATGAAGTTGATCTCATGGAACATTAGGGGGCTCAATAGCCCCAGGAAGGGGAAACTCCTAAAAAATTTGATAATGGAAGACAAACCAACCATTTTATTTCTACAGGAAACAAAATGCAACTCGACAATCTTGGAAAGAATCGCAACCACAGCTTGGCCAGGAGGGCAAGTCATAACAGTAGATGCACAAGGGGCTTCTGAAGGACTGGCAATCCTCTGGGATGCGGGGAAAATACAACTAGACAATATTCATGCAAACAAAAACTTCATACATGCAATCTTTCATCTTCTGGGCACAGACATCCATGGCCACATTACTAACGTTTACTTCCCACAAGAGGGTCTACAGAAAGCAGCCATACTAGAAAATATATCACAGCTCAACTATGACAGAACGTACCTGCTCTGGGTAACAGGAGGCGACTTCAATATGATAGCCTCAACAGAAGAAAGACAAGGAGGAAGATACAGGACCAACAGAGAAGGAACACTACTCAAAGATTTCGTTCAAAACAATTGGTTAATCGATGTGCCCACAGCTAATGGCCTCTACACATGGACGAATAAACGGGCAGCTCCTCTGCAAATCGCATCCCGTCTCGATAGATTTCTAATATCCGACAACGCCATCCATCTCGGAGGAGAATTCACGGCGCACAATATTCCTTTTTCCGGATCTGACCACTGGCCCATTGAATTGCATTGGAATCGACCAGGAAATAGCATCAAACGGTCATTTCGCTTTGAAGCTTTCTGGTTTTCCCATCCGGAATTCAAGGAATTCATCAACAAGACTTGGCAGAATTGCAATCCAATTGCAAATACCAAAATGGAAAGATTCCAAAAAAAGCTGAAGATGCTCAAGGCAGAAATCAAGCGCTGGAACAAAACAACATTTGGCAACATTTTAAAGGAAAAAGAACAGATTATCCAAGAAATCAAAAAGACGCAACAGCGAATAATATCAGAGGGGCGCTCAGAAGATCTTGCACAGAAAGAACAAGATATGGAGAGAAAACTTCTAGAACGGGAGAGACAGGAGGAGATTCTATGGCGGCAGAAATCAAGAATCCAATGGCTAAGGGAGGGCGAGAAAAATACCAAGTTCTTCCACAAATCTACAGTACAAAGGAGAATGAGAAATCAAATATCACAAGTAACCAATGCTCAGGGAGAAAAAGTTGAAACCCAGGAAGGGATTGATCAAGAATTTGTACACTACTTCAAGGAAATGAGCAAAGAGCCAAATATCAATAGAACAGAAGCAATAGACAGCATCACAAGGCACATTCCGCGTCTCATAACAGAGGAGCAAAATACCCTGCTTCTCAAGCTGATCAGCCTTCAGGAAGTGGAAACAGTTGTTAACTCCCTTAAAGCAGGTAAAGCACCTGGTCCTGACGGATTCACGTCAAATTTCTTTCAGTACTTCTGGGAGTTAATAAAATGGGAAGTGTGGCAAGTGGTAGAAGAATCTCACAACATGCGATGGATGTATCCGGGCTTAAATGCAACATTCATCGCCCTAATACCTAAATCGGAGGAGTCCACTACACCTGATAAGTACATACCCATAGCCTTATGCAATATTATCTACAAGATTGTTTCCAAAGTAGTGGCACTGAGGCTAAAACCGATGCTTCCTTTCATCATCTCTCCAGAACAGTCGGGCTACGTTGAGGGACGCCAAATAACGGATGGGATAATCCTTACTCATGAGATCATCCACTCCCTCACGCGTTCAAAAAAACCAGGTATGCTTCTTAAAATTGATCTCTCAAAAGCTTTCGATAGTATAAGCTGGGAATATATGCAAAAGATATTAAAGGCTTTTGGCTTTGACAATGCTTGGATCCATTGGATTAGTAGTCTCATCTCATCCACCTTTTTTTCAATCCTCATAAATGGGATTCCGACTTCAACCTTTCGCTCCTCAAGAGGTATCAGACAAGGTGATCCCCTATCGCCTTTCCTATTCATAATAATGGCAGAAGGCCTAGGTCGATGCATAAAAAATGCTATCCTCTCACAAGATCTCAAAGGCATCACCCTCCACCAAGCCCCCACGGTCTCCCACCAGCAATTTGTTGATGACAATATGATTTTTGGATACTCCTCGGTTCAAGAAGCGCGATCTTTAAATTCTTTGCTTAATCTCTTCTCTAAAGCTTCGGGAGCCCTTATTAACAAAGTCAAATCCCAGATCTTTTTCTTCAATACCCATCCGACCACCCAGCGAGCCATAGCCCGCATTCTTGGCTTCTCCATTGCCTCCTTGCCTTCCAAATACCTTGGGGCCCCTCTCTTTGCATATGCTAGGAAGCATTCCTCATGGACCTCTCTTCTTGAAAAATTGGAGGCAAAATTATCTCTCTGGACGCATCGATCCCTAAATATGGCCAGTCGGTTAGTGCTCATTAAAGCGGTCCTGCAATCGATGCCGCTTTACCTTTTTTCCATACTGGCTGCACCAAAATGGGTCCTAAAAGCAATCAAAAAATTACAGAGAAACTTCCTATGGGGCAGCTCTGGTCTTAATAGGAAATGGGCATTGGTCAAATGGGAGAAAGCATGCCTCCCAAAAATCGGAGGAGGAATTGGCCTCCGAGATCCTGAACACAACAATATGATCATGGGAGCAAAAATATGGTGGAAGTGGCTATCTTATCCGGGCACACAATGGGCTAAAATATGGACAGCGAAATATGCAAGAAACTTACCATTGGAGGAGCGCATAAGAATGACAAAAATCAGTAAAGGTTCGGCAATATGGAATTCAGCACTCTCAAACAGGGATCTCATACAAAAACATAGCTTATGGGAAGTGAAGAACGGATGTACAGCTCGTTTCTGGACAGACTCATGGCAGCAACTCCCGAGCATAATCAATATCATCCAAGACATCCCCAGTCAGGATATCAATCAACAGGAAAAGATCAATCAATTATGGGTAACAAATAATACCTCAGATCACCGAGAATGGAAGGATGCCAGTTCCATCTTACCCCACAGTTCAGAGGCGGTTCAAACAGTTCTAGCAGAGGAACTAAAAAAGAGAAAAATCATCAAGGAGATAGGCCAAGACAAACTAAGATGGGGACATGCAGAGAAAGGCACATTTACGTCCAAGGAAGCTTACCACACCATCATAAAAGGCCACTATATCAAAGACAAAATATGGGAGAGAATTTGGAGTACTCCCATATGGCCGAAGATATCCACCTTTTTATGGTTGTTGTCTCATAACAGAATACTTACTTGGGATAATCTCCGGAAAAGGAAATTTGCAGGACCCTCAATATGCCTCAACTACAAAATGGAGGAAGAATCAGGAGTACATCTTATGCAATTATGTCCCCTCAGTAGAAGAATATTGGAGAAAGTTTCATTTCGGTGCCAAAAGGAAGGAAGAGTTATGGGTGACATAAACAGCACCTTACGATCCTGGCCCCAGCAGCCCTATCAATGCAGCATCCTCAACACTCTATGGCAAATTATCCCAGGTATAGTAATGTGGAACATTTGGAAAGAACGGAATCGGAGAATATTCAAAAATCAGGCCATGGATTTGGAGCAAGTGTGGACAATCATACATAAGAACCTTCAGGAAACCCTCTCAACTAAAGGTTGGTCCCAGGAGGATTTTCCTTCCAGCAGTGAGGAGCAGGCCATATGGAACAATTGGCAATTCCAAATAACTCCTCCTAATTCAGCTCAAGGCACTTTTGTTATGAAGAAAAATACGCCCACAAACTGGAAACCTCCCCCTACCAATACTTATATGCTCAACTTTGATGGAGCATCTAAAGGAAACCCATGCATCACAGGATATGGAGGAGTGATAAGAAACTCTGAGGGCATCCCGCTTAGAGTGTACTTCGGATCCATAGGATGGAATACAAACAATACATCAGAACTGGAAGGCCTTTGGAGAGGACTCCAAATCGCTCAAAATCAGCGATACACTCCCCTCATAGCAGAAGGAGATTCTCAAATTATCATTAATATGGCCACAAAGATACAGCAAGGCTCAGAAGCTCAGAAAGTCAGTAGAAGTTGGAGGATGGAATCCAGGCTCGAATCTCTCCAGACCTGGCTACAGAACAACAAAGCCACATCCTTTAAGCACACCAGGCGCGAAGGGAACAAGGCAGCGGACTTCCTAGCCAACTTAGGGGCAGAGTGAGGAAAGGAGCACCATGAAGGACACCTACAGGACATTGCTTCGGAAACTGACTGGACAACCTTACAGGAGATTATTAAAGTTGATATGCAGACAGAAGAAGAGGCTTACCCGGATGCGGGTGACACCTTGCTAAACGATGGCCATGTGATCGCCACGAGTAGAGCCATGGGAGACGGCCACTTGACGACGCACAATGAATTGCATTAAAAAGACATTCAATGGCATTCAATGCCATTCCCATCGTCAGACGTCTCAAGGATTTTACAAAGGCACAGCCAGAATGTCCAGGCGCGAAAGTTCACTGTCGAATTGCCTGTCTGAACAGGCGAGGAATTGTTGCCAAATTCTGTAAGCAAAAGGTAGCCTGCTGAGAGAGAAGGAGGGTGTCGGAGTGGGTAAGCCTCGGCGCAAACCCAGGCTCTGGAAAGGGAGGCAAAATCAATTACGGTTTTGATGGAATAATGAGGAAGGCTTCCTCCTACTTCTGCACATCTTGGAGGTGAGAACAGCCCAATCACTCAAAGCAAAGGGGAATAAAGCAAAGCCTGAAATCGCGGGTCAGCAATTAAGAGTGTCGGAGCACCATAGGCATAAGATGGCTCCCAGGGGCCATGCCACGCCACGCCGTGGGAGGAATCACGGTCAAAGGGGGCAATCTGGAGGCAGAGGAGTTCACAGCCCGCGGCGTGTCTCCCCGCTGACATATGCCACGCATAGCTCTCCTGGGTATGAGGATTTAGATCAAGACATCAGCAATTCGGTGCAGACTGTCAAGTTCAAGTACCACCAACGCACTAACAGGCCTACAGTTTCAGCGTTAATCACAGTGGTTTTCGCGGAAGAAGATGACGAAGAAGAAAGTGCAAGGGAAGTTTCAGAGGAGCAGGAGCCCAGTACAGACAATTCCTCTCAAAGCAGGGGCAAGGATGATAGTTCTTACCTCCCTTCCTCTCAGAGAAGGCTCGAAGAGGAAAGTACAGGCGTTCAATCGGAAGAACAGACTGAGGCTCTCCGTGAAATTTGCAGTATAATGGACATGGAAATTACTGACTTGGCTCAGCATACGGTGACACCCCTCCAAGCAACGGACGCTCCTGAGCACAACAAAGAACCTGACCGCGTTTTCGGCAATTTCCTCTACCCAATACTCCCGCCTGGAATCCATAGGCTTGAGGACATACCGGATGGTATGGAAGTGGTATGCGAACCAGACCCAGAACGGGAGGCAGCTGAATGGAAGGCAGAGCATCGGGTCGCAGAGGACCAGGCGGAAGGCAAGGCGGGTAAGGACTAACAAATAAATTATGAGGATTTTGCGTCTGTTTTTCGATATGTTTTGCTACCAATGCACAGTTCGGGAGAAGTGCCACGTATGCAGCTTCCATGATGCGGTGTCTTCAAGCCAGCGACTCCTCCTTTCTTGCAGGCACCTATGCTCTGTCTTTTTTGTCTATGCTTTCACTTTTTGTCAAAATTCCAAGCGATCATGTATAAATCTCAAGTCTGGAATTGCTATTTTGTAGAAAGCCATTATGTCTTTGTCTGTTACAGTCTTGAACAGTTTCAGTTATGCTATCAGGCCCTCCCCTCTAAGCAGGGCAGATTTTGTATGGAAAAACTTGACAGAGAGTTGTTTAATCACTCTGAGAGGCTTCGTCCTCTTGTACATACTTTTTCTATTTTCTTAATATAATTAGTTTAGCATTTGCCCAAAAAAAATAAATAAATAAATAAACTTTGCTATGTAGAAAAGAATATAGTTTGTTTTTCATTACTTGATTTTCATTGTTTTAATTCAACAAAGGTTTTAAGATACTATTTTCTGCAATTGGAGGGAAAGGGAAACAAAATCTACATGTGGAATGCCTATTTTTTTTCCGAAGTTTTTATGTGGTGATGACTTTGAGCCTGAGTCATTCCATTTGAATCACCTGTCAAATCATGATAAATGAAAGTTATAACTTCAGCATTAGGGGAATGTTGATGTATTGGTGCACTTTGAATCAAAATAAACCCATGTTCATGTTGTGTTCGTCTACTGGGAGCTCAATGATAAAGAAGTAATCTTGCACTTGACCAAAAAAAAATTGGGTAGTTACGAGACTCTATGTCTATAATATGGACTACAAATGAACGATCGATATGTGATTAATTTTTTAATGCATTGATGAACAATTTTTTTAGTGTCACTTGCTACAAAGCTAGGGCTTTCTTTTATTAAATCATTTGTAAATGCATCCCAAATATGTTGAACACTAGTGAATGTGACAAAAAAATGTTGGCAGACCAAGTTGTCTTATCATTGTAAATATGTATTTTCATATATGATCAAATTAATTTGGGAATGTGCCAATTCTTTTGAAACATTGATATGTAATTGGGGATTGCAACTCTCTTTGAATATTTTTTTATTCTTGACATATTTGGTAAGTAGTTTTCATCCTTGTAGTTCTCCTTTACATATTGAAATCCACTTTGAACTAGAAACTTGATTTATCAATATACAGACACTTTTAAAGAATATGTTCCTAATATGGGATGAAAAGTCACATGAAATGTGTAACAACTACCATTGAACAACTTGTTAATAAGAGAATTGATTGAAAACATCTATAGGTTGACATGATCCATATAATAATGTTGGGGAGTTAGGTTCTTCAAGAAAATTGTCTTGAAAAATTCCTAGGGGATGGAATCCATCATAAGGTGTAATTTGTATTATTTTTAAGTTAAGGTCATGGATGAAATGAGCATGTGAGTACCCATGTACAAGTGTCTTACTTATTTGGACTAGATAATCATCAGAATATGGTGAATCTAGCTGATCTCATGGTGTATCATTGTTTTCATGGTTTTGTTTATTTTGATCAAAGTGTTTTTTCCATTTGTTGTTGATTACTATTTTCTAGTTTTTGTACAAAGAGGTGTTGCACAAGTCACCTAAAGAAATAATTACATTTATGGGTCAAATGTTTGGAGACATATAAGAATTTATGTACTCTATTTTTCTCTTTAGCGTAACTACAATTGTCAAGCATTCATCAACATCTGTAGGTCAAGTTGTTTGAACTCTATTCAAGTTCATAGGAACATTTATAATTTTTCCCATTAATGAAATTTGTGGCCTTTTGTAACCATGTTTCCTTTTTTGTGTAAAAGTCATTGTTGGTGCTATCAATATTTCCTCTAGGTGTGTCAATTGTGAAACAAACATGAATTTTGTATTTGGATGAATAGACATAGGTGATGCAAATGCAGGTATCTTTTCATTGAGTATTAAATTATTATAAGATTTGCAATTTTTTTCTAAGTCATCTAACAAGGGAGGAATTGAGTGGAGGGACAAAAGTGGTTTTCAAAAAATCTTGTAGAGGGATTGTTTGAATCCTTTTTTGATGGTGGAAATGGATTTAGCACCATCAAAAAGTCTAGAACGCCTAAAATTTTGAAGTTTAACAACTATAACTTGGATTTACAAAATCCTTGTCTCATTTTCTCTAAATATGACTGGAATTTCCATAAATTTCTAGGAAACTCCTTTGCCTTGTTATACTATCCCATTTTTTCACCTATTTCAATTAGCTTAGCTTTTGTTACAAGCATGAGATAGTGATAATTTCATAATGAAACTTTTTCAATGAGTCTCATATCATTTCTGAATAAAAATTTGTCACAAATGCAACATGCAATTGTAGGTGTCTCTTCCATTGAATATAGATATTTCTAAATTGCCTTATTTGATTGCACATGCTCTTTATGTGCTTTCTTAGAAAATCACCTTGTGTTCATTACAAACTTTAATTGATGAAAGTGAGTGTGTTTCTTATTGCATTCATTAGGAGAAGATACAGAGCCTCTTTTGTTCTTGTGTGTGTGCATTTGAGACATAATGCTCATATTGTTTAGATAATGTCCAACATTTAGAAACTTTAACAAAATTCCTTTTTCTTGGTGCTATAGTATTAATTGATCAATTGTTTAATTAGATAGGAGATGTAGTAAAAATAGACTCATTAAGATGCCTAAAATATACATTTGACATTGAATTACCAATCTCTCTTTCCAAGGTTGCTTGGAGTATTCCTTTCACATTGTTATCATGGCTAATATTATCAAAGCTATCGACTTTGAAAAGTACATGATAATGTGAATGTGATGTGCACATTATTAGTTGCAAAAGGTACAAGATTTTATATGTAGTTCTTGATGAATAAAATCTCAAAGAAATACCCTTTGTGTGTGCATTCTAGATGGATATGTTAACATTAAGTATTTCACATATCCATTGCATTCCAAAATCGTTTCATTTTATATGTCCAAATGCATATGGAATTACCTTGTTAATAATATAACCTTTCTGGTCACTAATACATTGTTCCTCAAAAATGGTCCTAGTATCCAAATGTTATATAGGTACTTGATAGCTCTAATTTCATTATAAGTTAAACAATTCTAAAGAGTTTGTGCAATTTGTCACTAATACATTGTTCCTCAAAAATGGTCCTAGTATCCAAATATTATCTAGGTACTTGATAGCTCTAATGTCATTATAAGTTAAACAATTCTAAAGAGTTTGTGCAATTTGTTTCTAGCTCCAAGCATACCAAGCCATGGTGCAAGTGTGAAATTAGATTCAAACAAAGATTTGTGCCACTCATTGACAAAATGTCTATAGATCAAGAAGCCATCTTGCATTAAGGCTTCCTTAATTCATAACATGTCGGATTCCCTAGATTGGCATTGGTAGACAGAAATTCATGTAGAAGTTGATCTAGGAATTGTAGCCAACATTTTTATTGTATGATGCAAGAATAGTGGTTCAAAATGGCCACATACAAGGTTATGGTTATGTAGTATAATACTCTACTCAAAACCATGAATTTATTTATTGAAGCTAAGATATGGTTTTTCATTAGTAAATAGCCAAACATTCACTGGAACTAACAACCAATTAGAGAAGTACCATTTGACACAAAAATCATCTCCCCACAAGCTAATTGTGGATGGAGCACAAACATAACAAGTTGTAGACAATCCTTCCAAGTACACCTTAATATCATTACATTATGAAGGTCTCTAAGAAACTTATATGTCAATTTAGCTTGCAATGATTTCAAAGAAGTATCATCTTGGTGATCTAAGCAATAAAGGAAGTGATTTACAATTCCTTATAGTATTTAAGCTAAAGTGGAAATGTAGAAGAACAAAAAATGAGCCAAATAGAAAATCACCAAGATAATAACAAAAATTCTCCAATCTATATAATTTGAATCTAGATAACTTGTGATCAATTTCTTAGAGATTATCTTCATTTAATTAAAAATTATTTTTCATTTGGACTAATCCAATTGGAACAAGATGACAACTTGTTCAACTCAATAATATTTTACAATGAAAGAAGCACAAAGTACATTGAATATCCAATCACCATGCATCATCACAAAGCATTTTTAAGGTTTTGGTATACAATATGTACTCCTGTTTCTACTATTTTGTTTCCTTCTTTTTTGCTTTCCTTTTTTTTTCTTTTTATTTTGCTTGAGCCCCTTGTTTCATTTACCAATAATGCAAATGTGAGTGCTTCGCTCTATGACAAAGAAGTTCAAGGAATCAGATCATATCAAATGAAAGAAAATATAGTCAAATAAAAAAATATTGAATTAATCAATAAATATATCTTAAATGCAAAGCACTAAACCTACACAACAACAATGTCAATAGTTTGAAAGCAAGGTTAGTGAAACAATAGTTTAGGACTTTCAATTACATAAGAAGATGTATAGATTTCACCATATTCTAGAGATTGTGCTAGCTCGAAAACAATCAAAGAGAGATATACTATTGACCATATTTTGTTTTCAGGATGGCGTCCACATTCTTGAACAAGCAACCTCTTATTTTATCAAACATTTACACAATACCTAGGTATGAAAACAGATTCTTTTCCAAGGAAACAATTAGTTGAAAAATGAGCAACCACCACGCACTTAATCCATGTTTTTCACTATAGGAATTGAGGCCTACCTTCCAGCCAAGTGAATCCTTATACATACTAATGTTAACAAGAACAACTTTATCCCAGATGAAAAGTACATAGGACAAATGCACCCCACTTCTACGGAGACTTACATGGTAATCTTAACAATTTCAATGTCAGACAAAGAATTCCCGCACAAAAATCATGGAGAACACTCACACCCAAGTTGCAGGAAAACTTTCATTTGGAGTTTGTGGGATTATTTTATTTTATCTAACATTTGCACAACTACTAGGTATCCAAACAAATTTTAGGCCAATAAAGAATTAATTGACAAGCAAGCAACAAACAAGCATCTTCTCCAACTTATTGAGTATTGAATATAGACCATCATGGATATAACATTCCCGCAACAAAATCACGGGGAACAATGTACATAAGTTTCAAGCACGTTTGCATCTAGTGTTCCCTGGCTTCCCGGACGAAACATTCTCGGAGAAAAAACCCTGGTGACCATCGCATCCAAGTTCCAGGGAACCTGTACCTGAGGTCATCAGACTTATTTTATCAAAGACTAATGTAAATGATGCAAATGATCGTAGAATATTAAAAACCTAAGATCCAGACAAGTAAAACTCAAAAACAAATTATTACAACCATACAACCCGTTGACCAGTAGAACCATTATGAAGCTGTCAAATTTGATTTAAATGTAAATTATGCCAATCACCCTACATGTTACTGCAGGAAACTAATTATGGTTTTTGCTGTTTTGACATGATTTCTTAACCAAACCACTTTCGCAAAACCGCAGACCTAAGTCTTCGGCAAACTTGCATCTCAGGTTCCCGGGCTTATTTATGAAACATTTGTGCAATAACTAAGTATTTAAACACAATGCTAAGTATGAAATCAGATTACCTACCAAGAAATAATTAATTGATGAGTAGGAAATCACAAGTCACCTCATTCAACTTCTTGACTATTACATATCGGTCAAGGTAAGGCTTAGAGATACTAATGTTAATGAGAACAACTTTATCCTAGATGGAAAGCACATAGGAAAATTATAGCCAAATTTTATGGAGAATTACATATTGAACAAAACAATTTCATCCTGGACAACGCATTCCCACACAAAAATCACAAAGAAAATTCATTTCTGGGAAGACTTTCATCCGACGTTCTCGGGCTTATTTTATTTAACATTTCCGTAACAACTAGATATGTAAACAGATTCCTGGCCAGGAAATTATTACTTGACAAGCGAGCATTGAGTAGCAATTTGATTCATATTATTGATTATGGTTGTAGCGAACATTCCAGATGAAACATTCCCGCATGAAAACCACGAATAAAAATTGTACCTAAGTCAGGGTAAACTTGCATTTAGCGTTCCCGGGCTTCCGAGAAGAAACCTTGACAAATAAAAAGCTCGAGGAACCACCGCATCGAAGTTCCAGGGAACTCGTATCCAGGATGCCACACTTATTTTATATGGGATTCACACAAATATGTAAATGATCGTATAATGTTAAAAACCTAAGATCCAAACAACTATAAGGTTGAAAATGAACTTTCCTTTGGCTAATATGAAATGAATTATTTTAACCAATTGAGAAGCCAACATTACTATAAAGAAAAAATACATAAAAAAATGATAAAACAATTAAAAAATATAGTGACTGTGTGAGCTAATAAATGTTGCAAATATCATATGTTAATTCAACTATTAACTACATTTTTATATAGTAAAACTATTACTAAAATCAACTCTCAAATAAATCTAAGGGCATTACATCTAACTTTAATTCTGCATTGAACACAAAATGGCCTTGCTACTTTGTGATCATTTTACATAACTAATTAAGCATTATTCCCAACACTCCCCCATAATGATTAATGAGGATTTACTATCTTATCTCGTATTGCCAAAAAGTGATCTTTTGCAACTCCTTTGGTCAAGATATCTACTAATTGATTATATGCTTTAATTCAATATCCTTCTTTTGAACCAAATCTCTAATTAAGTGATATTTCAGGTCAAAATGTTTTGTCATGTGATGAACACGATCCTTTGCTAACTTGATGGCACTTACATTATCACAATAAATCGTTGTTTTTCTCCAATTTCTTCCAAAAATTTTATGAGCCAAAGACCTTGTCTACTTGCTAGGGTGCAACATAGTGAGTTTTTGTGGATGAGAGGGCAACAATGCTTTATTTTTTTGAGCTCCATGTAATCAAACGAGAACCAAAAGAGAAACAATTTCAAGATGTGGACTTACGGTCATCAAGACTACCACCCCAATCTGAATCACTAAATCGAACAAGATTGAACTTTTCATAAGAGTAGTAATGAATACCAAAATTTAGAGTGCCTTTCACATACCTTAAAATCCTCTTGGGTGTCTTCTTATGTATTTCAGATGGATTTGTCATATATCACGCCTTGTGTGGGTTAGAAATATCAAGCTCCCCACAATACTTCTGTAAGTTTTATCATCAACTAAATCATCACCATCATCTCTACATAACACCTCTCCGTGAGAACTTGGAGTAGGGGATGGATGACAATCAAGCATATCAAATTTATTTAGCATATCGTGTGCATACTTTATCTGACAAATGAAAATCTCATCCTTACTTTGATAAACCTCCATTCCTAGGAAATATTTCATGATGCCTAGATCTTTCTTCTCAAATTCATTCACCATAGCAGCTTTGAATTTATCATTCATCTTAGAACTACTACCCATATACAATAGATCATCAACATACAAACTTATGATTAAAATATCAATACCTTCTTGTTTGTAGTAAAGGGTAGGATCATTCTTACTTCTCTCGAAGCCATTTTCCTGAAAGTATCCATCAATCCTTGCATACCATGCTCTTGGTGCTTGCTTGAGGCCATACAAAGCTTTCTTCAATTTGTAGACATTATTCTCCTTTCCTTCCACTTCAAAACCTTGTGGCTGCTCCACATATACTTCCTCTTCTAAGTACCCATTCAAGAAGGCACTTTTCACATCCATATGATGTATGCTCCAGTTTTTATGAGCTGCTAATGAAATCAACATTTTAATGGTCTTCTGTCTTGCTACTGGTGCAAATGTCTCTTCATAATCAATTCCATACTTCTGTGTGAATCCTTTAGCAACTAATCTTGCTTTGTGTCTTTCAACACTCCCATCACTGTTAAATTTAGTCTTATAGACCCATTTGGTGCCAATCTTTTTCTTTTCATGTGGAAGCTCTGTCAACTTCCAAGTGTCATCCCTTTGAATGGAATCCATCTCTTCTTGCATGGCTAGCATCCAAACCTCATCAGTACATGCATCTTCAAAACATGATGGTTCAAATTCAGCCTTGGCTAATAAAGCAAAATTGACTATCTCACCTATTGGGCTTTCTTCATGTGCTTGATTTGCACTCCTCTCATAAATATCACTCTCAATCTTCTTACCTTCCTTGTAGAACTTGGAGAAGAAGTTGGACTTGAACTTGATGTTGAAGAAATTGATGAAGGGCTGCTTGGTGGAGTTAAGCCACTAGTTACAGAAACATTAGTTGGTTGCTCATGATCATTATCAACAATTATATCATCATTCAAAAAAGATTTTGTCTTCTCAACATAGCCTTTTTGATGACCATAAACTCCCCCTTCATAAAAAATTACATCTCTTGAGATAATAAGCTTGTTAGTTAGAGGATTATACAATTTATAATCCTTGCCTGTCTCACTACACCCAATAAAAATGCATAACTCACTATTTGCATCTAACTTTTTTCTATTTTGATCAGGTACATGCACATAAGCCAAACAACCAAAAACTTTGAAATCATTAACATTAGGCTTTTTTCCATACCAAGCTTCATAAGGAGTCATATTTTCGAGTGCACTCGTGGGGCTACGGTTGAGGATGTATACTATTGTAGCAACTGCATCTCCCCAATAAGAGTTGCTCAATCCCTTAGTTTGTAACATGCATCTTGCCATTTCAACCACAGTACGATTTTTTTCTTTTAGCTATGCCATTCTGCTCGGGTTTGTTCGATCTAGTTTGCTGCCTCCTCATGCCATTCATATCACAATAACTCTAGAAAGATTGTGCGCAGAATTCTCCTCCACGGTCAGTCCGCAAACATTTGATTTTGCACCCTCTCTCATTTTCTACAAGGGCTTTGAACTTCTTGAATGTATCTAGGGCTTCACTTTTGGCCTTCAAAAAATATACCCAACAATTTCATGAGTAATCATCAATAAAAATGATGAAATATGATGACTTACCCAAACTCTTAGTCTGCATAGGACCACATATGTCTGAATGAACAAGATGAAGTGGGTGATGAGCTCTCCATGCACTACCCTTTGAAAACCTTTCCCTTGCGTGTTTTCCTTTAGCACATCCTTCACAAACCTCCTTATGCTCTTCTACCTTGGGCAAACTAGAAACTAATGCATGTGAGGTTAGAAACTTCAAACTCTGAAAATTTAAATGCCTGTACCTGAGATGCCATAACCAACTTGAATCCTCATAATCCATATTAGCAAGATTGCAATTATGTTCATCAAACCTCAAGGGAAACATCCTATTTCTTGTCATAGGCACAACAGTGATCACCGTATTTCCCTTATTCTTATCATAGATAGTACATGTCTTATTTTCAAAGACTACTTTATAATTTTTCTCACAGAGCTGCCCAACACTCAACAAATTATGCTTCAATTATGGAGTATAATAAATGGCATGAATACTCTTTATACCTTCTTTTGTTTGGACCTCCATAGCTGCTTTGGTAGCAACCTCCAATGACTTATCATCACCAAGCTCGATCTTGGATTTGAAACTTTCATCCTTTGCTGAAAACAACTTCTCATTCCCTGTCATTTGGTTAGAGCATCCAGAATCTAGGTACCAAACATCTTTACTAGTATTTTCACCTTTGGCATAAGATAAAAATAAGTGATCTCGAGGGTACTCACCACTTTCTTGAGCATAATTAGTATTTTTACCTTCTTTCAATCTGCATTCTCTTTCAAAGTGACCATACCTGTTACAATGGTAACATTGAACATTTCCCTTATCAAATCTACCTCTACCTCTTCCTTTGAAACTACCTCTTCCACTTGAGCCACCTCTTCCTCTACCTCTTGAATAATTTTGGCTTTTCCATTTCCCTTGACCTTGATGGCTTTTGGTACTACTGCTACTTGCATCTTCATTCTTTGTAATTTGTAATTTAGAGGAAAAAGCTTTCTCTATAGCTTCAAAAGTTTCTTTCAATCTTTCTTCATGAGACATCAAAGATCCAACCAATTCATCAAACTGTAGTTTTGTTAAATCCTTACTTTCTTCCATGATTATTGCAACATGATTCCATCTATGTGTTAAAGATCTCAATACTTTTTTAATTAAAACTTCATTACTTATAGCTTCTCCAAGTGTAACCATTTTATTGACCACATCTTTGACTCTCACACAATAGTCACTAATACTTCCAGCTTCTTGCATCTTCAAATTCTCGAACTCTCGCTTCAATGTCTGAAGCTTGACCACCTTAACTTGATCACTACCTTGGTAAGCTTCTTCTAGAGTCTCCCAGGCAGCTTTGGCAGTTTTTGCTCCTGATATTCTTGGAAATAAGCTCTTATCAAGAGCTATCTGAATGTGAAACAAAGCTTGAGCATCATTCTTCCTTGCTTCCTTTCTTGTTGTTCTTTCATTGGTTGTAAGAGCATTCCAATCAGCTGGCTCCTCATATCCTAATTCAACAATCTCCCACAAATCTTTTCCAATCAAAAAGGTCAGCATCTTAATGCACCAATAATCATAATCGTTCCCATCAAATTCTCGAACTAACATTTGGTTAGAATTCGACATGATTAACTTTGGCGAAATTCCAACAATACAACTTTAACCCAAAAGAATTTTACGTGCTCTGATACCACTTGTAGAATATGAAATGAATTATTTCAACCCAATTGAGAAGCCAACAGTACTATGAAGAAAAAATACATAAAAAAATGATAAAACAATTAAAAAACACAGTTACTGTGTGAGCTAAGAAATGTTGCAAATATCATATATTAATTCAACTATTAACTACATTTTTATATAGTAAAACTATTACTAAAATCAACGCTGAAATAAATCTTCTAGCATTACAGCTAATTTCCAGCACTTTCGAGCAGTGACCACCCTAACAATGTGCTGCTTTAATTTTGCAGTGAACACAAAATCTGCTGGCTACTTTGTCACCATTTTACATAACTAATTAAGCATTATTCCCAACAGTTTATGTATTTTGCAATATATGTACAATATGGGTCTAGTCACACTCTCTGAAAAAAAGCTTGAAAATGAACTATTACATCCGTACCACCAGTTGACAAGTAGAGTTGACCAGTAGAATTATCTGTAAATTTCCATATTTGAGTTAAATGTCCATTATACACGAGCGATAAAATTTTACGTACAAGACTAATCCCAAAGCACAAGGTTCCAATGTCACCGAAATAGAATATCTTGAGGATTGACGAGAACAATTTCCTTCTAGAGGAAACCTTCCTGGAGAAAACCCACCGAGCTCATAGGGTTCGTCAATCTTGAACCTTGGGGTTCGAAGTTCGATGAACCCAAATACAAATTTTAAATTCGACTCAGGTTCGACTGATTAAAAACAACATTTTCTATATTCAATTTTACCATGAGACTTTCAGACCTCCATATAGCTATCAAGTGTGCAGTTGAAACAAAAAAATTAGAAGTGTGCCCGCGAACCTCTATACGACTATTAAACGTATGCCTTTCAAATTCACGTGTTAAAAAATTAGAAGCTTGTGTAGTATTTTGGCCTCTGCATGGACAATAGCGTGTGAAACTTGGGAGCCTAAACAAACAAGTTCAAGACGAATGTCATCGTTTATGTGTCACTCGAGATGCAAGAAAGTTGGACATGCCTAGGGAAATTGGTAATGCATGCAAGTCCTGTTGAGATTTTCTGTTTGGAGTAAAATAGGCAAAAATCTCTGAAGGTGACAACAATAGAAATTCAGTTCCTAGATTAGCTCCAGGTTGTTGGGAGATGATTAATGCCTCCTATATTTGATGTGAGTGAGTTAATGAGGTTGTTAGATTCTCTTTGCTATATAACAGGCAACCATTCGGATGTTGGCTAAGAGGGTGAGAGTTTTGTGAGGATTTCATTATGTAATCTCCTGTTTTGATTAATAAATTGCCGATGCCTATGTTGTGTGGACATAGCCCAGATTGGTTGGGTGAACCACGTTAAAAGCTGTGTCTTTATGTGCTTGATTAGTCTGCTGTGTATTTGTTTTTAAACAAGCTGTGCATTTGCTTACCAACAAGTGGTAATTCGGATTTTATTTGCATTTTATATTTGAGTGGAATTTGGTATATAATGGAAGTTTCATGCATTGTGAATTCTTAAAACAAAAAATCAACGAAATTCTAAATCAATAAAGACATCAAAGTAATATAAGTGCAAAGGGGAAGTGTTTAATAAAACAATTTACTAGAAGATTTCTAATCTGAAGCACCTGCTACGAATGCCTGCACACCTGCTACCATTAACCGAACCCAGCAACCCTAATCATACCTGACGGACTTCGCCGCGCTGTCGAACCACTGCTGAGAGACTTTCATGGCAAAGCCAGCAGGAGGGGCGGGCTCTGCCCCCCCTCCTTTGACTTCCCCAACCGCTGGCGCGAATTGGATCAAGACCCCTCTCACCCCTTCTGGCAATATCCCAGAATCTGAGCAAGAAGGACAAAGGACCAATGACAAAGAGATTCCCGCAGATCAGCGTGAAGAGACAGACACAGAAACAGAGAAGCACCAAAACGCCTCTTCGTCACATCCAAAGGCGACCTCGGCTACTTGCATTCCGAAGGCAGCAGAACGCATCAAGATAGAACTACCCAGTCATCGAATAAACGGAGAGATCCAATACATGCAGGATCACGCCTTAATTGGGAAATTTTTGGGCTTTTGGCTGACAGAAAAGGCCTTGAATGGATGGATCGCATCAAAGTGGAAACCCAAAGGACAAGTTACACTGCAACTTGGCCCAAAAGGCTTCTTCACAGCCATATTCAACTGTGTGGAGGACAAATCCAGGATATTTGAGGGTGGCCCATACTTCTTTAATTCATCAGGATTGTACCTCACTGAATGGAAGCCACTGCTCAACCCTGATAAAGAAGATTTCAGCTGGGCTCCTGTATGGATCCGAATGTACTCCCTCCCATTGGAATATTGGAAGGAAGAAACGCTTGCAGACATTGGAAACAAATTGGGGACATTCATCAAAGTTGCAGCGGAAACGAAGACCCGCAAATATACATCCTATGCTCGGATCTGCGTGCAGATGCACCTTACCAAGACTCTGGCGGATTCGGTAAGTCTCTTTCATGATGATTTTGAATGGATCCAAACTCTTGATTATGAACACATCCCCTTTCGTTGCCGCAAATGCCATGTGCATGGTCACCTCTTCAGAGATTGTCCTCTCAATCAGCAATCCAAAGCCTCACTCAATGAAACCTTGACCGATTCGGAGGGCTTCACCAAAATCCCTAACCACCGTAGGCACACCAAGAAAAACCAGGCAGTCCCTGAAAATACTGTCAGGTCAGACTCACGGAACAAATTTTCTCCTCTCGCTACCCAAGACCCTCCTAGCACGAAGTCTTTGGAATCGGTTTCTCAGCCCTTTTTGTCCCTTAATCCCTCTGCCCCCTTGCATGCCTTTAATCTTGGTTCTTTTCACTCTCCTCTCCCACCATTGGAAGACATCTCAAAGGTAGCTCCAAACCCCAGCTCTCCATCTTCTGGCAAAGGGAAATACGTTCTAGACTCCAAGCAGCAAGCCTCTGCCATGGATTTAGATGCAGCGCTGGCTTTAAGCCTACAGAAACTACGGAGGAGGACAAGAAAAGTGCCCCTAGCAACATGGAACAAGATCCAGAGAACATTATCCTATAAGGTATTGACATCTTAAAACTTGAAACAGCTTGCAAGCAAAAATATTATAATACCATACCTCCCTGGCAAATAGATCGGCTAGAAGGAGTCCTAGCCAAGGTGCAGCACAACAGAAATCTCGGCATACAGGGAGGAAGCCCATGGGATGGAAAAAAGAACCTCAAAGAATCCAAGAAGAGGGGGCGCAAGACGGATCTTCAGCGAACCATTGCAGTGGGATAATTACTTATGGAATCAAGGAGATTCCCTCAGTTGACTAAGTACTACAAACCCACATCTGAGTTACCATGAAGCTCATCTCCTGGAATGTGAGAGGACTCAACAGCCCCTCAAAACACGGGATGATCAAGAACTTGATTCAACAAGAAAAACCTTCCATAGTTTTTCTTCAAGAAACTAAAAGCAGCACTACAGCTATGGAAAAAGCTCGAAATAAGATTTGGGCAGGCAGCAGCTCAATGTCAGTAGATGCCTCAGGGGCTTCGGGTGGACTTGCCATACTATGGAATCTGCAGATCCTTACACTTTATGATTTCCATGCCACCCACTTCCTAATTCAAGCATCCTTTCATCCAATCGGCACTAATATCCATGGGCATCTCTCAAATGTATACTTTCCGCAAAACATACAGCAAAAATTGGATCTGCTCGAAACAATCTCCATTCTAAATAAGAACAGAAGGTTCCCTCTATGGATCAGTGGAGGAGACTACAACATCATACAATCGCTGGAGGAGAAGACAGGTGGCAGAAAAAGGCTAGAGAATGATAGCAAAGGACTCAGAGATTTTATTCAGGACAACCACCTAATGGACATTCCTACCACCAATGGAATCTTCACCTGGACTAACAAGCGCAAGGGCACTCATCATATCGCTTCCAGGCTTGATAGGTTCCTCCTCTCAGACAATGCAATCCATCTAGGGGGGACTTCAATGCATCAATTTTACCCCATGGAGGATCGGACCACTGGCCCATTATGCTTCAATGGTCTCGGCCTGGTACACGCTGCAATAGGCCCTTCTAATTTGAAGCCTTCTGGCTTACAAATCCAAAATTTAAGAAAATAGTAGAAGAAGCATGGAAGTCCTATATGCCGCGAGAGGGAGCCAAAATGTATCAATTCCAACAAAAGTTAAAAAACTTAAAACAAGTCCTCAAAAATTGGAATCGAGCACAATTTGGCAACATACAGGTAAATCGCCAAAGGCTGGAAAAGCAAATGGAAGCGCTACAACAAGCTATCATCAGAGAAGGCCGAACAAAGGAATAGTCACAACAAGAGAAAATCCTCTGGCAACAAATTGAAGAATAGAGGCAACAAGAAGAAATTATCTGGCGACAAAAATCACGAATCAGCTGGCTCAAAGAAGGTGAAAAGAACACCAAATTCTTCCATAGAACAGCTATTCAAAGGCGTATGCACAACAACATCACCTTCATCAACAACCAACAAGGGGAACGAGTTGAAGCCCATGAAGACATGGAAAAAGAATTCACAAACTACTTTCAGGATATCCTCAAAGAGCCGGCAGGAAACAGAGAAGCGGAAATTAGAACCATCACTCAGCATATTCCTCGAATAATAACAGAGGAGCACAAAAACAAACTGTTGCAGCCCACATCTCTAAAGGAAATTGAAGAGGCCATGAACCAGCTCAAGGACGACAAAGCCCCTGGGCCGGACAACTTTACAGCCAACTTCTACCACGAATTTTGGGAGCTCATCAAGGAAGAGGTCTGGGAACTGGTGGAAGAATCAAGAAGTATGCATTGTATTCTCCCGGCCCTCAATACCACCTTCATAGCATTAGTCCCCAAGCGTGCTGAGCCAAGCAAGCCTGAAAATTACAGACCTATAGCTTTATGCAATTTAATATATAAACTCATCACCAAGGTCATAGCAAATAGGCTCAAACCTCTCCTTCCATTACTCATTTCGCCATAACAAACAGGTTATGTTGAAGGGCGGCTGATCATGGACGGCATCATCTTATCAAATGAGGTGATTCACTCATTAAAGATTATGAAAAAGCCAGGTATGCTCCTAAAACTAGACTTATCTAAAGCCTTTGATAAGCTTAGTTGGAATTACATACAAAAAATACTTTTGGCTTTTGGATTCAGTTTCACTTGGACAAGATGGATCATGAATCCGATATCCTCTCCTAGCTTTTCTGTCCTGTTGAATGGTTCTCCTTCCTCTCCCTTCCGGCCATCTCGAGGCATAAGACAAGGGGACCCTCTATCGCCTTTCCTATTCGTCCTCATGGCTGAAGGGCTTGGCAGACTGCTAAAGGCAGCTATCTCCTCCCATACGCTCAAAGGCATCTCTATCCATGGCCTCCCTCCTCAATCTCACCAGCAGTTTGTTGACGACACCATGCTATTTGGACACCCTTCCTCTCAAGAAGCCTCTGTTTTTAAAACCCTATTCTCCATTTTCTCCAACGCATATGGTACCTCCATCAATGCCTTGAAATCCCAGCTTTACTTCTTTAACACGCCCCCCCACCACGCAAAGAAACATAGCCAGAATTCTGGGGTTCACTATCTCCAAGCTTCCATCATCCTACTTAGGGGCTCCCCTAGCAGCTGCTACAATAAAGCATTCCTCTTGGAAGACTCTTCTAGACAAGCTTGAATCTAAACTTTCTCTTTGGACTTTCCGAGCTCTCAACATTGCCAGCAGGCTCGTTCTGATCAAATCAGTCCTACAGACCATGCCTCTGTACCTCTTTTCAATCTTGGTAGCCCCAAAGTGGGTTCTCAAAACCATTCGCAATCTCCAATGTAACTTCCTTTGGGGTTCATGAGGCTTGAACAAAAAATGGGTGCTGGTCAATTGGCAAGATGTATGCAAACCCAAGTCTGAAGGTGGACTAGGCTTGCGAGATCCCCTTCAAAGCAACAACACTATGGGTGCTCGAATGTGGTGGAACTGGATCACCAAGCCTAACTCACCATGGGCTAAATTATGGCAGGCCAAATATGCACCGGGCAATCAATGGAATGATTTAATCAGAATCAACTCCACTACACAAGGATCACCCATATGGAACGCAGCCAAACCCCACAGTAAGTTCATTCAAGATCACAGTTTCTGGGAGATTCACTCAGGTACTACGACAAGATTCTGGGAGCACTCATGGCAACAGCTCCCCAAGCTGGCTACATTATTTCAAAGGCCCCTCTGGCAAGCACAGATGCAGCACGCAACCTCACTTATGTTCATCAATTCTGGCAACAATCCGAAAGTCACGACTTCAGAATCTGGAAGCAAGCCAATCTCTGGCAGAGGGATTGGCTAGGAGAGTCATATTCTGATATAGATCAAGAACTATCATAAAGAAGAATCTGACACTCCACTCAACAGGACCGACTTAGGTGGGGCCATATGCCTAAAGGAACATTCACCACCAAAGAGGCTCACCAGCTAAGATACACCAAAAGCCATATAGATAAGGACCGTATCTGGGAAAAGGTTTGGTAGCCCGGACTGTGGCCCAAAATTTCTACCTTCTTATGGCTCCTCAGTAAAAGGAGAATACTCACTTGGGACAACCTGGTTAAGCGCAGATTTGTAGGGCCATCAAGATGCCCAAATTGCAACCTTCACTCTGAGACAATCAGTCATCTAATGGAAACATGTCAGTTAGCTACGCAAATATGGAGGAAAGTCGAAACTTGCAATATGAGATCAGTAGCCAGGACAGAGGATATAACAGTAAACATAAGAAAATGGCCCAAGAACCCCTTTAAGAGTCAGCTTCTTAACTTTCTGTGGAGCCTCTTACCAGGCTTTATATATTGGACCCTTTGGAAGGAAAGAAATCATAGAATCTTCAATAATACCTCCCAGTCAATAGACGCCTTGTGGTTGATTCTCAAAAAAAACTTGCAAGAAACTCTTGCCATCAGAACTTGGTCAAATGCAGATCTGCCGGACTCTCCAATGGAAAGCAAGATTCTGAGGGCGTGGAACCTGAACCTCTCAGCACTAATGACGGACAACACCCGATCCTCCTACAGCACCACCTCTCCAACTAGCTGGTCCCCTCCAGCTAATGCCATCTACAAGTTAAACTTTGATGGGGCAACCAAAGGAAATCCAGGACAAGCGGGCTTCGGAGGAATCTTCAGAAGTCACTCAGGAGCAATAATGCAAATATTCTATGGCTCTCTAGGCAAAGACACCAACAACACAGCCGAATTAGAAGGACTATGGACAGGCATATGTATTGTAGAGCAAAATCACTTCTTCCCATTGGAGGTAGAGGGAGATTCCCTAATCCTTATTGCAGCCGCTCAAAGAATTCAGGCACGCACGCCAGCTGTCAAGGTGGCCACTAGCTGGAGGTTGTTAAGTAGACTGGAATCACTGGAGGAAAAGCTACAAAATCCCCAAAGAATAACCTTCAAGCACGTAAGAAGAACAACGAACAAAGTTGTAGATAGATTGGCCAACCAAGGGGCATCTCAGCGCATTCCATATTTCTCAGGATCTTTGGATACATTAGATGATGACAAGCTCAAAAATGACTACATTTCTCTGGCGCAGAAGGATCTCACCCTCCCGGATGCGGGTGATGGCAGGCCGTGTTGAGAGGGTGGGCAGTCACGTGGGCAGGTGGCAGCCCAGAGGTGACAGAAGGTACCCTGCAAGGAATGATAAAACCTCGCATGAAATCCGATGGCAGAGGAATTTAATGCCAGTCCTCTCAGCTCGAGTGAGCTGCTTGGAAACCAGTGCAATGGAGGGTATTAACGTTGGAGGGCCTGTTCATCCAGGGGATATGGTTTGGCATAAGGTGAAATCCCTGATGCGCTCTATGGAGGAAGGGGGAAGGGATCCGGAGTTCACTCAGCCAGTTTCAGAGACGGGGAAAAGCAGGCCCTGCTACTGCATTACAATTGTGCAAGTCCTTCGCACAGAAGCAACTCCTACGCCCTGCGTGAGACTGCAATTGGCAAATCCCGCGATGCAAAGGGAAAGGCAGAGAATGCGTAGTAGGCAAGGGGGCACCAGAGGTAGAGCCTCCACGCAGAGGCAAGGTCACATTTCGCCCTCCTCCTCCATTGAAGTCACGTCGGTGCCACAACGGTTCCAAGGCAGCAATGATGAAGGTGGCAGAGGAGCTGGTAGAGACGCAAGAGCGGAAGGAGGTCAGGAGGAATCTCCCACGCTCAGGTATCGGCTTCCCTGCCCTCAGGCTAATTCAACCCTTATTATGTCTATTACGGTTGAACCTGGTGCTACACAGGATGAGGCAATTCACGTGGCAGACTATCCTGTGCATGGGGCAGAGCCCATACCGGAATGGCAACGCCAAAGCATAGAATAATCCCCCATCGTGTGAAATCCGGTTCGGGCAGGAACAAGTCATTTGGTTCATGGACGAGGGTCTGGAATTGACCTTGAGCGCCCGGCCAAGGAATGCGTCCCCTCAGCCTTTCCTATGGCGCTAGCTGCTCCTAGCAAGCCAGTTCAGGAAGGGCCCTCTGGTGCGGTCATACCTCTCTCAGACTCTGATGATTTTCTCCTATTTGGGTGTCGAGTAGAAGAGGCGCCCTACACCACTGATGAAGAATGAGCTTGCTCTTGGTTACATCTGCTGCAAGAGCATTTATATGTTTTTATCTTATGTATATGATTCGGCCAAGCGGCATTAGCATCTATGTCAACGTGTCGGCTGTAATTGTTTATGTGTCTGTCTGTCTATGTCTTGGTCTGTTAAATGTCCTTGTGTCTTCAGTGTCAATGTGTCGAGCCTTTGGCAAATTATCGTATTCCAAATTTTGATAACGTTCAATTTTGGGAATGTAATCAGGGAAAGAAGAGGGCTTCGAGGCAGATTTCCATAGCCTTGCCCATTGTAACTCATATGTATTTCTAATTTTTGTATGATAATAGAATTAGTCTTATTCAAAAAAAAAAAAAATTAAAAAAAAAAAAAAAAAAAAATATATATATATATATATATATATATATTATAAGTGCAAAGGGCACATTTTTTTTTTTTAAAGGCAAAGACAAAAGGCATAGGCAATTTTTTTTTTGTAATTACTGGTATTTAAAGTGGTTTTTTGGAGATTATTGGGTTTTTTGTTGATACAAAATGGCAAAAACTCAGAGTGCTCGGTTTGAAATTGAGAAGTTTAATGGAAAGAATAATTTTGAGATATGGAAGGTGAAGATGCATGATTTGCTTGTCCAACATGGCATGGAAAAGGCGTTGTTGGGCAAGTCCAAACAGCCTTACAACATCACAGATAGCGAGTGGGCCGAGATGGATGAAAGAGCGATTAGTGCTATTCGACTGTGTCTAGTTGATGATGTCCTGTTTAATATTGTGTCGGAGACAACAGCTGCTGGTTTGTGGACGAAACTGGAGAAACTGTCCATGACCAAATCCTTAACCAATAGGATTCTCCTGAAGTGACAGTTGTACGGTTTGCGAATGAAGGAAGGTACATCGATTGTTGATCATTTAAATGCTTTTAATACTCTTCTTGTGCAATTACAAAGTATAGAAGTAAAAATTCCATCCGAGGATAAAGCTATTACTTTATTGTGCTCGTTGCTCGAGTCATGGGATCATTTTGTTACTTCTTTAAGTCTTAGTTCATCAGAAACTATTGAGTTTGATGATGTAGTTGCATCCTTATTATCGGAAGAAACAAGGAGGAAGTCGCATTCCGGAACCTCTACATCAGAAGCTATGATGGTTAGAGGTCGTTCGAAAGAAAGACGCCCCAGGAAGCCGAGCGACTCACGTTCAAAGTCGAAAGGGAAGAAGAGTAAGCTAAAGTGTTGGTTTTGTGGCAAATCAAGGCATTTAAAGAAGGACTACTGGAAGCGACAGCAGCAAACTTCAAAAGCAGAGTCTTCGACAAAGAAGAAGGAGGCAAATACGACAGATACAGGTACGGCATCTGGTTCAGGTATGAGTGATGAAGTATTATCAGTTAATGTGTCAAATCATGGTCAACATTGGTTGTTATATTCCGGTGCATCAAACCACATGTGTATCTATAAATAATGGTTTAAGGAATATAAATCAATTAATGATGGAGTTGTCTACATGGGTAATGATGTAACATGTAATATTATTGGGATTGGAAGCATACAACTACAAATGTTTGATGGGACAACTAGAATATTAACTGATGTGAGGCATGTACCAGATTTAAGAAAAAAATTGATTTCATTAGGAGCACTTGATTCAAATGGATATAAAATTGTAATTCAAGGTGGAGTAATGAAAATTTACAAAGGTATTTTACTAGTTATGAGAGCTAAGAAAGTAGGAAATCTATTTCAGTTAGAAAGAGGTACAGGGTGAGATTTTGTGTCTACTGTGTCTGAACATGACAGTAGTTCCATTCACTTATGGCATCAAAGATTGGGGCATATGAGTGAAAGAGGGTTGAAAATTTTGGCTG
>APFE030940781.1:53910-76530 GCA_000404065.3 Pinus taeda
GGCTGGCGAGGAAGAGCTAATTGCTGATTTCAACAAGCTACAGGCTCGGAATCAAACTGTTTAACCTGCAGCTGCTGCGTGAGACGCTCGGAATCAAACTGTTTAACCTGCAGAGGCTCTCTGTTCATTCCAACAAAGCCTCCTGAATGGGAATGGTCTGAGATCTCATGGCAGCCACCTGCATGGGAATGGTCTGAGATCTCATGGCAGGGACTTGCTGCCATGCAGCTCATCTTCGATATGTAAATTTTTATGGGGATGATAATTGTCCTCCAATTCAGGTAAGTTTTATTCCAGCAATTTACAACCAGCCTGGAATTTGCACCCCGGGCAGGGACTACCGCTACGTCAGTAGCTCCCTTGTTAAAGAAAGCATAGTTTATGTACAATACGCATCCAATGGAGGATGACACATTGATTGCAGTCATAATAGCGACAGCTTTAGAGATGCACAGAAATGGAGGGTTGTAACTTGTAAGCAAAGTTTTGGTGGAGCTTCACCTTGAATTGCAATCGTCCATGGAAAGATTTTAGGATTTAGTCATTCATATTTCCTCAACATGGACACAATGTTGGTCAGTACAGAGCCTACAACATTCTTTCGAAGTCTTACCAAGTGACCTATAAGAATCAAAGAAAACATCGTAAGGGTAAAAGTGGCTCCTTCCTTGTGCAGGAACGTGGCGCTTGAAGCACATAGCATACATAAAAAGGTAATGATGGCTTATTGTGGAAGGTAAAGATGACTTACTGGAATAGAAAACATGGGTCTGACCTTTCTAGTTTTATATATCGAACAACCTTGTGATCTGATTCATAGTGCTGCAGCTATCGTTACACTCTCAAGGTTTCAAGCTAGCTATAAAGATGGTAATAATATGTGGCCAATATCAAGAATTTCAATATATGACTTGTGTTTTGTGGCAATTTTGAGTATGATACTCGCTAATCAGATTTAGAGTGGATGTTTTCCATATAATGAAGAGTAAAACGAGTGGACATGAAATCAGGGTTTTCTTTTGTCTAGATAGAAGATGAGCATGCAAAAGATGCTATATCAGGCCTTGACACTACAAAATTTGGTTGGAAAAGGTGTTGGCTCTCTCTACAGTGGGCAAGTGCTAACCGGGGAACCAGCAAATACAAAACCTACAAATAAATATGGCTTGACTAGAAAATGATGGGTCCTGTCAAACGTCCACTTTGTTAAAATAAACGTCCACTTTGTTAAATAATATCATTATTGCTGCATGAGTATTTGGCTAAATTGACAGAATGATTGAGTGATTGAGTGTTTGATTATTGAGTCAATTCATGTATAGACTACTTTTTGTGTATGGTTGTATGTTAAGATATTAAGATTTAAATATCCTTCACCGTATTCATTCTAACCATCATGTTTTGTGTGATCAATAAAAGAGTATTACCAGTTGTTTTATATGTGAATTATTTTTGCTTTATCTGCTCCTCCTTTCCAACAAATATGTATTTTATATTTGAATTATTTTTGCTTTGTATTAGAGCCATAGAGAACGGATTTGCAGTGAGTAATTTGTGTGGGAATTTTTTTTTTTTTTTTAATCGTGGTTTGAGAATTAATGCATCCCACAGTTCTATACAAGGCTCTATAACGCACCAAGGCATCCTGACATGCGTTAGTTGAGGTACGTTAATAAACCAACGAAGTGAAATTTAAGAGTTTTTCAAAACGGTTTTTTGCAAAAAGATTTTGTCGAAGTGAAATTTGGTATTGACGTCGATTTAATTTTATGAGAGTGCCTTTTTTTTAAGGCCTTTTAATATAACAAAAGAGCAACGTAAAGAGTTATATTTTTAATTCGTGCAGGGCGGATTATAAAGGTTTTGTTTTTCTATATATAAAGGTTTGGTTTTTTAAGATTTTTTATATAATAAAAAAAAAAAAAAAAATAAATAATATTATTAGTTATTTTAAATGGTTTTTTCGCAAAAAAAGATTTGTTAGAGGGTTTTTTTTTAAAATTAAAAATAACCGTTTTATTGAAGGGAATATTTATTTAAAAAATTATTAAAAAAGACAATTTTAGTGTTTTTTCAAAGAGAAATGTTTAGAAAAAGATGGCTTTCTCACATTTCCATTCCAAGTTCCCACCGTTTATATGGAAGTATTATGATGTGTGGGCCATTAAGATGGCCACCACGTTGAAGGCTCATGATGTCTCGGATTATGTCTAGTTTGGGTTTTCAAAACCTAAGTATGAAGCAAAAGCAAGAACTCTAAGTAATGCAAAGAGAGAATAATGGAAAACAAACAAAAAGAATAATCCACAAGCCTTGCACGTTATCTAGTATAGACTGGAGTCAGAAGTGTTCCAAGAGATTATGATCACATCTTCAGCAAAAGTAGCATGGGATACTTTTGCAACAAACTATATAGGTATGGCCAAAGTTAATATTGTTAAGTTGCAGAATACTAGGAGAGGTTTTGAAAGTTTGTAGATGAACACAGGACATCGAATCTTTCATCAATTGGGTCATATTTGTCATCAATCAGTTAAAGATTTATGGTGAAGAAATTAAAGATCAAAGAGTGGTGGAAAATATCCTTAGATCTTTGTCTACCAAATTTGATGTTGTGGTAGAAGCCATAAAAGAATCCAAGGATTTGGTACCATTGACAGTTGATGAGCTCAGGGGACCACTTCTATCAGATGAGGCAAGGATAGACAGAAATAAGGATTCCACTTTAGAGACCGCTTTCAAAAGTGAGGTTTCTATTTCAAGAGATAAAGGTCAAGGTAGAAGTAGATCGAGAGGTAGAGGAAGAAGCGGAAGATATGGTAGTTAGAGAGATGGCGAAGAAGAGCATGAATATGAAAGTTGAAGAAACTACAAAAGCTTCAACAATAATCAAAGAGTTGACAAATCAAAAGTGAGATGTTATTATTGCAATAAATTTGGTCACTATGCTCATGATTGTAGGAAGAAGATAGTTGATCAAGGGAACGAGAGAGCTAATGTCACTACAGAGAGTACTAACTCTATGTTCTTAACTTGCCATATCATGCATGAACCTTTTGCTAGTCTTTGGTTGTTAGATAGTGGTTGTAATAACCACATGACAGGAAACAAATATTCGGTTGAAAATTTCAATCAATCTGTGAAAACAGAGGTAAAGCTCAGGAATGACAAGACTGTGGAAGTAGATGGGAAAACAGTGGTCAACATTCTGACCAAGCACGGGGAGCCAAAGACAATCTCAAAGGTATATTATGTTCCTAGTCCTAAACATAATTTGAGAAGTGTTGGTGAATTGACACAGAAAGGATATAGAGTTATCTTTCAAGGTCAAGAATGTGTCATATATGAGAAGCCCCCAAAAAAGCAGCTTATAGCAAAGGTGCATATGACAAGGAACAAACTCTTTCCTCTAATTATGAATTACAGTGGTGACGTGAGTTCTTTTACAGTTGCATGTTCTGATGATTATTGGGTATGGAACTTTCGATTTGGGCGCTTGCACTTTTTTGGTTTAAGATTGTTGCAGCAGAAATAGATGGTCAAAGAATTACCTCCCATCAAATAACCTGCTAGTACTTGTGAGTGTTGCATCTTGTGAAAGAAACACCGTGAATGTTTCCAAAAGGGAGTTGCATACAAAGCAAATGGACCTCTTGAGATAGTGCATACAAACTTGTGTGGACCTATGAGGACAAAGGCGATTGGTGGAAGTTGTTACGTCCTCACTTTCATTGATGACTATAGGAGAAAGACCTGGGTTTACTTCTTGAAGCAGAAGTATGAAACTTTTGCAAAGTTCAAAGTATTCAAAGCCTTAGTAGAGAACCAAAGTGATCAACAGATCAAGGTATTGAGGTCAGATCATGGTGGAGAATATGACTCAAAGGCATTCCATGATTACTGCAAACAACATGGAATTAGAAGACAATTTACAACCATGTACACACCGCAGCATAATGGTGTAATAGAGAGAAAGAACAGGACAATTATGAACATGGTAAGAAGCATGTTGAAAGACAGAAATTTGTCTAATGAGTATTGGGCATAAACAGTTGCATGTGCTATTTATGTGATCAATAGATCTCCTACAAAGAGTGTGATGAAAAGAGTACCAAAACAAGCATGGTCAGGTATGTATTGCAACGTATCTCATTTCAGAGTATTTTGATGTGTAGCTTATGCACACGTGCCAAAGGAGCGAAGAGGCCAATTGGATGATAAAAGTGAAAAATGCATATTTACTCATTATAGTGAGCAATCAAAAGCTTACAAATTGTATAACCCTGTCACAAACAAGACTATAATTAGCAGAGATTTTGTGTTCAAGGAACTAGAGTCGTGGAATGGAACTGTAGACAAAACAGTTGATTCGCAAGTGCCACAGATGGAAGACGATGATGTAGCAGAAAAGGAGCACCAAGAATCATAGGTGAAGACACCAAAGAGAGACACACCAACAAGGTCTCCAAGATTTTCATAGTAGCATGGATCCTCAAGTAGATCAACAGATCAAGATTCTCCCAACAATCAATGAGGCGATAAATCAAGTAATGGTAAGATAGAGGTGAGAAGTTTGAAAGATATTTATGATGATTTGGATGTTAGTTCAAATTTTTTGTTGTTGTCATTCCAATCTTCTTTGTTTGAAGAAACAATCAAAGATGAAAATTGGGTGCAAGCCATGGATGAAGAAATTGAAGCTATTGAAAAGAATGATACATGGGATTTTTTTGATTTTCCAAAGGACAAAAATCTCATTGGTGTGAAGTGGGTGTATAGGACAAAGTTGAATGAGAAAGGTGAAATTGACAGATTTAAAGCACGACTTGTAGCAAAAGGATTCTCGCAACAACCGAGAATAAACTTTGGAGAACCATTTGCTCCAGTAGCCAAATTGGATACTGTAAGAGAAGTTCTAGCCACAACATCTCAGAACAAGTGGAATGTATATGAGATGGATGTGAAATCAGCCATCTTGAATGGAATTCTAGAAGAATAAATTTATGTGCACCTTCTTATCACATGGCCAAAACAAAGCCATGTTTTCTTCTTTAAATGATTGTAACACCAAAAATATATATGTTGATGATGATAGATCTCTTAGTGTTGTAGGGATTGAAACTGTTCATCTAGATAATGGTCAATTTAATGATGTATTACGTGTTCCAACCTTCTCATGCAACCTTCTATCTTTATATTAGATAACACATTCACGTGAAGGTAAAACTATTGAATTTTCACCTCACGATGTTGTAATCAAGGTCCTAAGAGATCCTAAACAGATTTTAGCTACTGGCATTACTGATGATTCTATAAGGCTGTATAAGTTTAATAACTTTGGGTCATCAACTCTTCCCTCAGTATTTGTTCCTCATAATGATGAAGTGAGAAAACTTTGGCATGAGAGATTTGGTCACTTAAACTATTGCTCCCTTCACAATCTATGTAAAGAAAATATGGTGACAGGTCTCCCTTCACAAATCTTTAGAACCTAAAAGTGAAAAATGTATTTTTGTTGGATATTCTGAAGATGTCAAAGGATATAGACTTTTTTCACCTAAGTCCAAAAATCTGATCATTAGAAGGGATGTAAAGTTTGTTGAAAATACATCTGCCTACGAGCCTAGTTCAGTGGATGTGCCACCTCTCTCTATCCCTTCTACTTCTGAAAATATTTCTTCTTCAAATGATCACAGTGAGGATGACAATCCTCCCCCACCTTCTCAGGATCCTCCTTCAGCTCCTCAGCTTCCAAAATGGGTTTGTTCTACTCGGGATGCAACAGGTGCTCTTGTAGGTGATCCTATAGATCAATGACGTGCACATTCTCAATTTGATAGAGCCTCTTCTTTACTGTCTCAAGCTTCAGTGAATTGTGAACTTGACACCTTTGTAGAAGTTTTACGACATCGAGATTGAGATGCAGCTATGAATGAAGAATATCATTGATTATTGGCAAATGATACATGAGATCATGTTCATCTTCCAAAGGGATGAAGACTTGTTAAATGCAAATAGGTTTACATAACCAAGTTTGGACTAGATGGAAAAGTTGATAAACATAAAGCTCGTCTTGTTGCTAAGGGTTTTTCACAAGTTGAAGGCATTGAATATATTGAAACCTTCTCCCCTGTTACCAAAATGAACTCTATTCGCCTTGTTCTTTTTGTTGCTGCCTCTTTCAGATGGGATGTCCATCAGATGGATGTTAAATATACCTTCTTGCATGGGGACTTGCATGAAGAAATCTATATGGAACAACCTCCTAGATTTATACAAACAAACTCCAGCCCTGTATTTCAGCTTAGGAAATCCCTTTATGGTCTCAAGCAATCCCCTCGAGCTTGGTATGCCAAAATGGATAACTTTCTTTTAGATACTGGATTTTCTAGGTGTCATTCTCGCAATACTGCCTACACCAAGAAAGTGGGTAAGTATCTTATCATTCTTGTTCTTTATGTTGGTGATATTATCCTTACTAGTAGTGATCTCAACCTTATAAAGCATGTGAATTTCAGCTGTAAAAAGTAGTTTGAAATGACACACTTAGGACACTTACATTATTTTCTTGTTCTTCAAGTCTTGCAAACCAAGGTATTGCCCTTTCCTAGTCCAAGTATGCCTATGATATTCTATGCCATTTTCACATGGAATACTGTAAGCCAGCCCCTTCTCCCTTTCAGTCTGGAGCCAAACTTTTTGTCACTTGTACTTTCCATGAAGTTGATGCTACCTTATACCATCAGCTTGTAGGAAAACGTTTGTATTTGACCCATACTTGTCTTGACCTTTCCTTCGCTATTGGCCTTATTGCTCGATTTATGCAAAACCCACATGAAAGTCATTGGAAAGTAGTTAAAAGAATACTTCATTATGTTCAAGGTACAATTTAGTTTGGGATTCATTACAGTGCAGAAGCATCTCCTCTATTGGTTGGTTTCATTGATTCCGATCGGGTTGGTGACCCTCATGATCGAAATTCTACTGCAGGTTATGTCTTCACTCTTGGTTCTGGACCTATTACATGGGCTTGCAAGAAACATAGTGTCATTTCTCTTCCTTCAGTAGAAGCAGAGTATCGTGGTGACATAGAAACTAGTAAGGAAGCCCTATGGCTTCGTGAGATCTTGTTAGAGTTTGGCTTTCAACAACAACATCTGACTGCAATTTGGTGTGATAATAAAAGTGTCATTCAACTATGCAAAGATCTATTCCAAGATCAACACAATAAACACATTAAACTACACATGCACTTCATCAGAAAGCTCATTCATGACCATGTTCTTGAAGTGCAATGTTGTTCAACCGATGATCAAGTTGCAAACATCTTTACAAAGGCTCTCACAAAAGCAAATTTTACTAAGCTTCAATTTATGGTTGGAGTTCAAGAAGTTGTCACTAAGGGGGGATAGGCGCTAATGCCTCCTTCCTTCTCCTATTGTGTCATATTTGTACATCCTTCAATCCTATCCCAAGTTGTTCTTAAGGAGAGACGTTAGGATATTCCAACACATGAGAAATAGTTAAGTATAACTTGGCCTAGTGTAGAGTTAGGTAAAGTGTGTTTCTTTACTATGATCTTTTGTAACATACAATCCGATAGTCATGATATGTTCTAATCCGACGGTTCATTCTCTCCTTGGTATTACCGACACTTGATCTGTGGCTTACCACCCGATTGGTCCATGATCTCTATTTAAAGAGCATGGAGGGTCATTTGTAAGGTGACCATTCATGAGAGAAGCTTATGTAAATTTTCTTTCCTTTACATTAATAAATTACCTAAAGTGGCCGCATTGGCTTGGGTCATGGATTGTTTCCCTCTTTGAGGGTCTTAACCACATCAATAATAGTGGTTTATTGATCTGTGATCTGTTTGTGAGTGGTGTCCTTTGGTGTTCTATCTAAGGAACTTACCGTGTAAATTCCTACAATTATAATATGTTTATAAAATACACTAAAATAATAGACTTGAATTATTTAATTATGGTTTCATCTCAATTATGTAAGCCAAATTGTAATAGCAGGCTCTCGGTGCCCTGCTATGTAAACCGAGGACCTCTCTCTTCTTAGTCATATACACTTAAGCCAAAATTCTCGTATTTGTTTTAGCTTCTTCTCCAACCATGTTCCTCGTATCTATATTTTGTTTCTTCACAATCTCTAATGGGTGGAACAAATTTTCCTCTCTAAACATAAAATTCTCCCTTTTATTTAGATTTCTTTTTAACTCCAACTCTCGTCTTTTTCTTGACCTCCAAAAACCCTTTATAATACCACTTGGAATAATGTACAAATCTTCGTGGGCTTGCTAGAACAACTTAGAGGTGAGAGCTGAGTCTGAAGTCGGGGGTTGGGCCTACCCTCTTCGTGGCCTTGATATCTCCACACACCCAACTTTACTAATGGAAGACCATGCCGACTCCAATTCGGAGGTCGTCTAGTGTTGAACTAAGCCAATTTCACTCAACCTCAACTTGATTTTTTTTTTCTCCCAAGCTCTTATCTAATACAAAGATCTTACCACTGTTAGGTGTATTCAATTGGGGTTATACGTCCCTTCACACGATCAATAATTCAAGCCCTTTTGATGGAATTAACAAACCTCAAACTCACCCAATTCTTCAACGCTTCAAATCATTTTTCTGGCCAATATCTATGCAGATTTAATTTTGATGGTCTCTACCAGTTATATTTGGAGTGCACAAATGGATAGAACGTATCAATTTCGGAAAATTGCTATTAAATAACTATCTCTAATTTCTATAAGATAAAATGAGTGCGTTTAAAATTCCAAAACATTACTTAAATAACTATCTCTAATTTCTATAAAACAAAATGAGTGCATTTAAAATTCCAAAACATTACTTATATGTTAATATAAACGGTATAAAATATACACATTCATTCAATTATTTTATATTTTTTTATAAATAATAAAAAAGAAATATATACTAAAAGATTTAGATTATACATGAGCTAGTCATGACAATTAGTTCATGATAATCCTTATTAATTGAAGTTGTTAAATTTATTTATTAATCAAAATGTTTCTTTGTAATCATATATTTGTAAATGTATATCTCTTTTTATATCATGCACATTTTGTTTACCGTATTATGTATCTTTCACTTTAAAACGATATTGAATAATTAAAAAAAATCAATTTTAAATAAGATTTTGAAATTTTATTTATTAATAAAGATATTTCTTTGTATTTTTAAATAGCATGCAAATTTTGTTTATTATATTATATCTCTTTAATACCATATTGATTAATCTATGAAATGAAAGAATGTATGGATGAGTATGTGAAAGAACTATAATTGTTATTATTTCAAAATTTTCCCCATAAAATGTGGTTGAGTAAACTAAGCTTATAAGATTTATTCTCCAAAATTACAAAAAGCAAAGTGATATTTCAAAGTAAAAGTAAATATTACTAAACATCTAAATTATTGCCATCACATAGAGTTTGCATAATACATCAAAAACATTACAAAATACTTCAAAATAAACATTACAACCATGTAATGAATAGTCTACTTATTAAATTGTATACTTCTTGAATAGGAGATGCATTCCAACAAACGTAAAGTAAAGGAAATCATCTAAAAAACACTCTCACAACCATATAATAAGCAACATCTTTGAACTAATTAAATTAGAGAAAGTGATCTAAACCTATCTTATATCACTCACATTATTATTAATAATCTTATTAACAAATTTTATTATTAATAAATGTAATCCATGTTCTTATTATTTTAGTATTTTGTTTTTCAATCTATTTTTTAATAATAATTTAATTTATTTTTAACCATATATATTATTTAATTTATTTATTATAATATATTTATTGCCTATAAAAATATTAAAATATTTTTTTAAAACCTATTATAAGTAAATTGAAAAATATAAAAATTTGAACCTAATTCATTTAACATTTAATAATATATATTTGTAAAATGCCATTATTCATGAGACTTTGTATTCAATAGAAACTAAATAAAAGTTATTTTTCCAACAAAAGGGTTTTACCAACGAAAGTCAAATTATAGTTATCACACCTTTTAACTTGATTGAAAATATCAAAATAAAAGTTCTTTTTCCAACTAAACTCAAATTTTACTTATCACACCAAACAAAATAAAAGTTCCCTTTTCCAGCGAAACTCAAATTATAGTTATCATACATTTTAACTTAATTGAAAATAAGAAGACTCATAGATTTTGAGGACTTTTCAATGAAATGATGTTAACGAAATCTATTAAAGAGATATTAACGCGATCTTACACAAATATCATACCACCTCATTTATTGATGGCAAGTGAGATACACATACTTATTTCAAAAATATTTGGAAATGTATTTAAAGCTAAAAAAAATTGCCAAAACACGACTAACATTACATATATAAATAAATATTAGATAAACACTGCATTCCCTTTGAGGGAGGGGAGCCCATCGACTGAATGAACCTCACCACTTATTGCAATTCTCAACTTAGTTAGACGTGAGGCCCTAGGATGGCTAATGTTCACGAAGTAGCGGTAATAGTCGATGTGATGGGTTGGTAGCATCTCAAAATTATCTTGTAAACCACAATTCCTAGAAGAACCAATAACGGTTTCAACTATGAATATTCATGAAATATGATCAATACGAGCATAGTACTACTATTTATTATCGCTCTTCAACAAGAAGTTTGGTGCTTAATAACAAAAAAATATAAATAGTTATTTCCTTCAACAATAAGTTTGGTACTTCATGACAAAAAAAAAATGTAAAAAATTAAATCGTTATATTTTAATGGTATTCATTGCATAAATGTTTGAATCAAATACAAAGAAATTATGGATATAATTCTTAAATATGATATTAATCACTTAATATTATTATAGTGTTTCTCTCTTCAATGTTGAGTTAATAAATTTTAGGTAGACTACACCACATTATATGTTGTAGTTTTTTCTATTTCTTGTCATACAATTGCTTTAAAAGATGTTGAAGTCTCTTAGAGACAACCGAGTGTTGAGAGAAAGGGGTTAGTGCCTAAGGCATTTTAGAGGAGTGCTTTTGAAGATTATTAGTAGGGCTTTATGCTGCACTCCACTCCATATGTCACGCAGTTTGAAAAGAGATAATTTAGGGGCTTGGTTCAATAGTCCTTCATCAAGATAAATTCAAGCAAACACATAGATCTACTCAGGAGGTAAATATGGCTAATCTCAAAGACAAATGCTTTGGTTTTGGTGACCAACACACAACAATAGGAAATTTAACATTGTTGTTGTAGTATAGATGAACAAGAGGGAATAAATGAGGGGAATTGATGGAGAGGGCTTGACAGAACACATAACCCTAAACAACAATATCCAACATAAATATGGAAGAGTGAGGAGATGAAAATGCACAAAGAGTTGAGTGAGAATTAAGGTCTCAAACTCTATGCCTCATGAATACATTTATCACGAGACAACAATAAGTAAATTTGTGAACATACACGTACTCTAGGCTATTAAATAACACAAGCAAATCTCTAGTTAACACAGGTAACTTTTACTACTTAGCAACAAACATACAACCATAAGAAGAGTGATACCACTAGTAGTTGCATTACAGTGTTTTAGAGGAGGAAAGACATACATGAAGTGATAAACAAAGGGGAAACATACTGCGCATTACTCTCATTGGAATCAACAAAACAATTTCAGTAATCCTTGAGGATGGAGTCCAAATCATCAGTCCATTACATTTAGCAATTGTATCAGCCCAAAGACCTCATGAACAAGCAAATTGAACCAAAGTGGAACCACAGAACTCGGGCCTCTTGCGTGAAGAATTCCATAACCATTGTTAAATGTTTCTTCCCTATTTTTATAAGGAGAGGGGTAGCTTTGAAAGTAGTTACAAAATATCTGAGTCAAGCTCTAGCTGTCTTATCGACTAACTGTTTTAGTGTGCGAAGGTTTGCTACCCAAGTAATTACAAAGGATTTGATTCCTTTCTTTAAAATGCATAAATTATAGAATAAAAGAAATAAGGAAAACTCAATGATGGTTGAGGAAAATATCTCCGTGACATTTCTATGATGGCTTATGGTTAGGCCACGTCTATGTCACAATGTTCCTCTTTAGTTATTCAGTCGATCTGATTGTCGCTTTCCCCTTAACACGTTGAATCTCCCACTCTCTACATGTAAGAACCTGATTCCTATTATTAGAGCCTCAATCTATTATACACTAAGAGATATATTTTCCTGTTGATTTAAAAGTAATAAAAGGAGTTTGCTGACCTTCTCACAAAGCTTTAAACATTTAACATCTTATCATTTTATCATAATGATGCAGGAGCATCAAGACCATTTTTTTTTCATTTGTAAATATGTGATAAAGGGGGTGTGACAATTTTAATATTTTATTAATTAATTTGTTATTAAATAGGAGAAGGTGAGGATTTTGTAAATATCCTTTTATTAATTAAGAGGATATGAGAGAATTGGTTAAGGATATGAGGAAATTTAATAAATTAAGGATTTTAGGGATAAAGAGCTATCTTTTAGGGATGTTGAGAGATTTAGGGGTTTGTTGAGGAATTGAAGGGATTGAGCATTTAATTTAATGATATTTTTAAATTGTATAAACAGGAAGAAGTTTTAGAAAAAAAAGATAGATTGAGGGTGTGAGGAGTGAGTGTGGGAATTTCTCCTTGGGAGCCTTCAGGCAGTTGTAAAAGGGCCATAGATTTGCATATCTGGCCATGAAGAGCAAGTTCTGTATGAATGCTTGTTTTATGTAAATATGAGTATTTGAATTCAATTGATATGGATATGTTTGTGTTTAAGGAATTCTGAGATGGTTTTGTACATGATGGCAGAAGTCGATGTTGTATATGGGTTTTGTTGTTTGTTTTAGTTGTGATATTCTGATGCGAGGGCGGGGTTTGGACCAGCGTATGCCTGTGTTTGTTGTATTGTGGCCTATTCAGATGGCGATGTAAATTAGAAGCTGGCGTTGTCCAATAACATATGAACCGATGTGTTGTTTTTCCTTTTGTTTTTGGTTGTGACCTTTTGATGCGTGGACGAGCCTGTGATGGGCTGCGTAATGCAAGTATTGTATCAGTGGCTACAATGAGTAATGAATAAAAACGTTGTTGTTTTATGTTTGAATGGATGGGTAGTGTTTAATTTATGCGCTGAGGAAGAGTGAAACGGCCGTGCCCATATGATGCAAAGAAAATCCAGTGTGTTTAAAAAGAAAACAGCGTTCCATGTGATAGTCCGGCATTTTAATAAAACAGAGGATCGTTTTAATTTAAGACTGGCATCTGATATTTGAAGCCTAACAATAGACTCATTTAAGGAATCATTTGAATTATATGTGCGTATTCAATTTATGATACGGGCTTATAACTTTGCTGGATCAGCTTCTAAGTATACAGAGAACGAGGTTAAGCGAATGAGAGAAGCTATTAAAGTCCGGCAAGCGTCACAGCCTGTAGATCTAATTCGCAGGGTAAAGGAAATTAGAATGGGAATCATTATCTGTTGATCTTCTTCCTCATCAGGATATGTTCAGTGATGAATGTTTCACAAGCTTCAATCTTGGAGGAAACAGACGTGATGATGATGGTGCAAAGAGGTTATTCTCTGATGGCAGCACGATTTCTCTTTAAAGCTTTATGGAGCTGTGCGTGGATTTAATATTGGTGATTGATCATTTAATTCATAATTATGTTTATTCCGATGAATGCCGCTGGTATTGTGATGGATAAGGATGGTGGGCTTTTACACATCTAATATTTATAACCATAAACTCTTTTCCGTTGTTGATTCTCCTCATGCGAATGCCTGGAGTGGGAAAGAAATGCTAATTACTCATCAGTATAACAATACCCCGATATCGTGAAAGCACTTGCGCCGTAAGGTGTGAGGAGGTGCAAATAATCATTCTCCATAGTTGAGTTGAAGCGCAGGGAGTTAAAGCATCAATTGTGTGGAACAGAGAAGAATTTGTACGGGTTATTCTGTTCACACAGTGAATGCTCTGGAGGGTGTATAATCATCAGTGGATGCTGGATGATTTGTTTGATTCACTGTGAAATTAAATAACAATGCGCTTTTAGGAAGAGCTGAGAAGCGTTGAAGTGTTTTTTTTTCCCTTTTGTACGCATGGTTTTAATGATCAAAGAAGCAAATTCGTGAATAGCTTATCCCTGTTCTTGTACGCACTTGTATGGATGAGTTACTAGCTGAGGCAGATTGAATGTGGGTATTTGAAGGGCAAAACGCACAGGGAGTAATTGTTGACCTGTACACCTCTGAATGAGGGAAGTTTACAAGATTTGTTTTACAGAGAAGCTGTGCTGAGCATATTGATAAGGGCGGTGGTCGGCCAGAAAGCTTTGCAGATACTTTATTGAATACTGGGATGCATGTCTTATGAGCGGAGTGTTTGAAGTTCCTGGGTTTTGCAGGTCTTGGCCTGCATCACATAAGCAACATAAATTAAGGTGAGCATTCCATTGATATCAACTTAAGAAGAGTAGTCCATGGAAAAATACCTGTTCTGGTGGTTGATGATGATACCTTTGTCTTATAGCTCCAGCTGAACGCTCCTTCTCACTGACCCAACCGGATTTACCTCCGAGCCAACTAGGAAACAAATTCCTAGCCCAGGAAACCTCCACAGGTTCCCTAGCCCTCCGTGCCCAAGTCCAATCAGATATAGTGTGTCCTCAATAAGAATGTGCAAAACGAGATAACAATACTTTCCTCCTCTCAAACTCAAGAAACCTCCATAGGTTTCCAAGGTCTCCCAAAATCATAACAAGTCCAAACAATCACAACCAACCCCCACAATCATAAGCAAGACCCCAACCCCCACCTTTCTTCCTTCCCCCTTCCCTTTTTGTACCCTCCTTCCCTTCTCCATCTCAACCACCTCTCATTAATGTCATTAAATTCTCATCCATCCTTACAGTTGACTTCTCTTCTCCCAAGTAAGCTAGGAGTACATTTGGAAATGTGAGATGAATATAAAATTGAGAATTTAATGGGAAAGGATCATGTTTTCTCCCAAGTAAATCTGAAAAGTACATTTGGGAATGTGAGGTGTAATTACATGGAGGGGACCATATCTTCTCCTTAGTAAATGTGAGGGTACATTGGGGAATGTGAAATGAATATATATATATTGATAATAAGATGGAGAGGACTATGTCTTCTCCCAAGTAAATGTGAGGGTACATTGGGGAATGTGAGATGTAATTACATAGAGAGGACCATGTCTTCTCCTTAGTAATTGTTAGGGTACATTGGGGAATGTGAGATGTAATTACATGGAGAGGACCATGTCTTCTCCTTAGTAAATGTGAGGGTACATTAGGTAATGTGAAATGAATACATATATTATGAAATAATGGAAAGAGACCATATCCTACCTAATATTCAATTTGAGAAGGTAAGTGGGGAATTTGAATAATGGAAATCATGAATTTTATATTAGGCCAATATTTCTCAATATTTCTAGATAATGTAAATATTAACAAAATTTGTAGGATAAGATTTAAGTGGGGCATTACATACACCCCTCCTTCAGAAAACTTCGTCCCGAAGTTAGAATTAAAAGATGCAAGGAGTTTGAAAGCATAGCAACCAGAGAGAGTTATAGCAATAAATCTGATAAGCCCAACAATGATATTTCTTCCCATCAAGAGTCTCCAACCTATCTATATCCTCCTATCCACCCTAGCCTACTTCCGTTCCCACCCTATCCGTTCTCTGCTGTTTTATCAGTGGCAACGACCATACTAACCACTGATAAAACCGACATGGTGGAAGCGTCAAATACATTGACCTAACTTCCCCAGCAGGCAACTCGCAATTGTCATCACACATCTAGGGGAGCGTGTCCACCACTGCCCTCCCACGATTCCAGGTTTCGGAGGATACACGGTGGGAAATGCCTCCACCCCTCCTTCAGAACTAGGGTCAACACCCTAACACGGACCACACTATAGAGCTGGTTGGACTTGTCATCGAATAATCGAGTTAGGTCATCTTGCCACCTGTCATTTATATTTTACTTGCGTCATAAGAGTGCATATCAAGTAGGTATCAAATGTAATAGAACAATGTACATCGTACCTTTCCTCATTGGTCGTCTCGACCTTCCCCAATGGAATAGTAGATCTTAGTTATCACACGGTTCTTTCCAATTTGTAGTTTAGTTCTCATCCATGCATATATAACCACAAAATAGATATAGATACATGATCATAAATATCATGTTTGTTAAGCCTAGTGTCCACGTGTCAATTTTTGTTGTTCATACTGGAAATAAATCTTACATGAGATAAATCATAATTTCACTAAGTTAATTATTAGATAAATCATATCTATATAAGCCTATACGATGCAACAATAACTCTAACAAGTCATGCACTAGATAAATTGTAACCAAGTATGTAATACACTTGGACATACATCCATCATTTCCATCATCAATGCCAGATCCATTAATTGATTTTCATGTGTCCAACCAAATGTATATAATGTTTATAAATAACAACATGGAACTGCAAAATAGAACCTTAACATAGGTGGCTATCTACGTTAAAATGGGCATCACAAATGCTCATGTGACATCCTTGTGGAACCCCTCAATAACAATTAGAGTTGTTACAGATTCAACTGTCCGTCATGGAAAATAACATTTGAACCTGGATATTCTATAAGGTGGTACCAAGCCAAAATAATGGCAAGCAATGGATTAGTGCACTATGAGTTCTACTAGAAGGTGCTAGTATAAGTTTTATGCATATGATTTCTTTAAAACCTTAGTGAATATAAAAGTCCCACTCTTCCAATTTGTTGGTTTTTCCATCTTCCAAACCAATCAATTAATCGTGTAAAAGACTCAAAACTTCAGAAACTGTTTCCAACATGATCTCATATTTTATATCTATATATATATATATATATAATATGAGAGAAATGTCCTCTAAATGTCAAAGGTTCAAATTTATTATATATTTAATCATTATTTACTAGTTCTAAGACAATTTCATGATATATAATGCAGCTCACAATATGACCTGTCAAATGAGAAATAATTAAACAAATGGAATAATTGCCTTTGCCTTGTTGCTATTAGTATTTCCCTTCTAAATGGCACCACATTTCTAAGGATGGCTACTCCTTTCTCAAGTGGCCAGTGACCGCATAAGTTGCGAAGAATGTTGAGGGTCCTTTTATCCAAAATTAGAGACACATTATTATTTTTTTTTTCATGATATTTTTTTTTTCAACACTAGAATAAGGGTAAGAGTGTATTCTAATATTTCCACTGGTCTTTTATTCACTAAATAAGCTTCCATTCTAAAATCCCAATTTCTCTACAATTTGATATTATCATTTAATTTAAGATCATTAAAACAACTATCATAGTAGCCTTACACAAATCCATGGTATTCAATCTATGTTGTCACTAGAAAATTCCACTAGCTCTTGCATATCCACGGAAAATAATCCAAATATATGTGATGGTATTCCAGACAATACACTTCATATGTAGTAAACAATGATAAATCCATGTATCAATATTACTTTAAGGGATCAAGGAAATTCACCAGCATTCAGGGAACATCCACCACTTGTTTTTACAAATTATATATCCCAATTATATGTCATGTAAACAGTGTGCACTTAATATGCCATATGTTTATGATGGAAATTGCAAGTGGAATATGATGGTTATGGCACATGGACAGTGACCATATTTCCCAATATTCGATGTTATCCCCTTCTGTGTATTAGCCTTTAGGCTAAGAATTCATCACCAAAAAAGGTATGCCAACATCAACATTGAGTATGACCATTAGATGAGTTCTGAAACAACAGAATATGGATTAAAGGGTATGCTTTATAATTAACAATTCAAAATGTATCGAGGAGATATTTCCAGTGCTTACAATAATGTTCCCCTTAAAATTGTCATTATTCATCTCATGAAAAGTTTTAATCCCAGGGTATTTTCAAGCAAAGGCTTCCAACAATGGGAGCGATGATTTTTGAACTGGGAACTGTAAAAGGGAACAAAACGGGGACAAGCCACTGAACAGTTTGCAAAAATTCCAATAGATCATCAAATTTAGGACATGACTGATAGTGAACGGTCCAGAGGATTGACTGTTACAGAGATATGGAAACGGCTTGGAATTAACAATAAGAGGAATTATTTTCGAATCACTAATATGGTCCCAAGGTTTGGTTTGCACTTACAGGCAGAAAGTCACAAGGGATCAATGCTATACTGTGTCTGGACACACAACAATCTTAATTCTTATAGTAACAATGGTCTCGGCAACTATCAACATCATGCACAAAGAGAAGTGGGTACATCTGAACTTGGTTTGCATGGTGACGAGGATCTTATATTAGTGGGTTCTTCATAATGACAATCTGAAGGTTCTACATTGGATATTCTATATATACCAGTTAGAATAGGCACAGATTCATCATTTTGACCTAGCGAATCCCTGTCCACGACTTTGCATATCAAAATTTTGCAACTTTTCATGAATTTTTCCCAAAAAGCTCTGGCCCTTCTTCAACATATGGGTGCAAGACCATTTCAGTTATGCGACTGCGTCCACAGTTAGTTACAACAGGCACACTTACTACTATTGACTTACAATGACCCTCGTTTCAAGTCTCTGTAAAGCACGAGTCAATGTTTTTCTGTCCATAGTTGTGGTTTTTCCGCTTTTTCAAGATCTTGAAGCCATCTGTATAGCTCAAGCTTTAAAATAAACTTCTCCACCTGCAATCTCTCCAATATTGGTTGCTCCCTTTGAGCACTACCAGCTGTTATCGTAAGACAAGGATTACTTTGACCAGCTCGAAGTAATGGAGGTGTAGAATTAATTGGATGAGGCATATGAACCTTTTCATGAAATTTTATCTGATGTGTTCTTATATCATTTGGAAATACAGTCTCTGTTCCACTATCTATATGGTGATCAAGATCTAACTGTTTTATAGTGGTATCAGCCTAGACCAAGGCTCGACTATTCCAAACGAGGTTACAATATTCCTTGTCCAATTCTGCTCTCATCTGTTTTATTTTAATTTTCAACCTACCATGCTAAGGAGCTACTCGTTTATTTGACTTCTCTTCATAGAGGTGAGAAAGGCTTCTGAATTGGCATTGCATGATGTGTAAGAACCCAAGTATAGCATATCCAGTGAAGTGATTGCAAGAAGAAAAAAAAACAATGAATGTCATACATATGTTACTGTGTAAATGATGAAATAGCGGAGAAATGCTCCCTTAGTGCTTCCTAATGTATACCAATTAATGAGCATTCAAGTGTTATTTCAAATATGAATCAAATTTGAAACAATGTCAAAATTTTCCAAAATTGAAGAGAGCAGTGTTGTAAATGAAATTAAAGTTTAGATTCCAACATACAATGGTCAAACTAGTGCCAAATAAACACATTAATGATGTTCAGTTATGACAGAAGACACCAGCCCCCAAGCACAATACTATGTATGTAAAACAATGCATCCACAATAACAATAAAATAGAAGATATATACTAGTTCCAGAACAAGAAAGTTGACATAACAATGATGCAATACACCCCAAAGTTTGATCATTCAGGACGTTAGCATGAACTTAGTAATTCTGCAGTAAAAGCTAGTACTTGAACCCCTAGCAACAGAGGATAGAACCAGTGTGATGCTAGTATTATTGAGTAGATGTTTGGGTTGTTATCAGCACTCATTTAGTTTTGGATATACCTGAGATATTTGTCATGCAAAAATTATCAAAAGGAAACGTTTTGACAGAGCAGAGTGTGATCTAATTGCAGATTAGCAAACCTTGTTTGTAAATTCCCAAGGGCTGAGAGATAGACTTGTTCATGTGTTAATGTGAGTTTTTAGAAGATGTATCAAGCTATAAAATGCCAAACCAATCATGAATAGTAATACTTGCATATCAAAAAAATGTGATCTCAAACTCCACACATTGAACTTCAAGAACACAGATTGTTCCAATTATATTAATCAGATTGTACATCTTGTTTTGGCATGAATTTGCCCTTGGAGATGTTTTCTGTTGCTAGATTTATCAGAATGATTGCAAGAAGGCAATGAAAACAGACTGAAAATTAAACCGTTTATGCAGTTAATTGTTCCATCATGAAAGTGACTTGGAAGGCGTGAATCTCATGCATTTGAATGTTATGATGGGCAATAAATGATTATTATGCCATTAATGTGCTTTATTTCTCATAAACATATTCAGATCTGAGAAGAATTAGATTTGTAGCCCTGAACGTCAAGCAATTAGGGCAGAATTTATTCAACTTGCCAAGCAAGTCGTTCACCTTGATTTAGGGTCGACACCTCTGTAATGTGTAGATCAAGAAAATGGTGCAACACTTACCCTAAATCCTTAGTATAAGCAACCCGATGAGAAAGATGAAACTTTAAATAGTTGGATAGATCTTTAGATGTGATAATTAATGATAACATAGGTTAATCCTTAATCCTGGAAATGATAAAGATAAACCATGAAACTATTGCTCAGCATGTGAGATCCAAGCATTCTAAAGATATGAGAAATGAAACACCCCTGGACAAAATTCAACAAGCAACCCTAGGCTATAAAAACAAACAGAAAGTAAAGGCGAAGATATATATATATATTTTTTTGGAGCTTTTTGGCTGAAGATGTTTGATGGACCAATTCCTTAAGGGACTTGTTACACTGAAATTTGTCACCATGGCTATCTGCAGTTAAATAGCCATATTGTCCTCCTTGTCAAGCCTCAAACCTTTGCTCTTCATGTCAAACTTCAAAAAGAGAGAAAGTCACTTTAAAACATGTTTATCTCTGGGTACGCAGGTTCTCTCTACCTTGCCTGCGTGTACGCACTCCTAACACACTGTATCTGCGTATTTATACGCTCTGTAAGCTAAAGGTGGGGTGCGTACCCCTGTAAAGGTCAAAAGGCGCGAGTTTCATCTCTAAAAAGTTACTTGTGGTCACTTCTAGAGCCTTCTAGAAGAGTGTTTGACGTGTATTGAGCGCCTCCTGATGGTTCATGCATCCCTATGATAGAGGAACTTATGCCATCAAGAGAGGAGCTACCCCATCCAAAAGAGGGAGTATCCCATTGATGTTGGAACTGAATAACTTCCTCTAGAATACTATAAATACAGGGCTTGGGCCAAAGGAGGGGAGGTTGAAAGCTGAACATTCTAAAGGGTAAATGCTGTGGAATTAGGACTTCCATTGTTGACTTGTGAGGAGAGATCACTATCCTTCCTTGTTGCCATTTGGAGTGGGTGAGCTTGTCAAAGTAGAGGAAATCTCTTGTGGACCCTGGGAGGAGCTTGCACAACACCAAGGCTCAGGTTGTAATGGTTCCTTTTTGTTTCCTTAATACAAATAAGTCCATTCTTCTCAATGATTTGTTGTTAATGAATTATTTCATGTACTCCTTGGTCTATGTGATGAATATGCTTTGTTTTATGATGAATATTCAGGTGTTATGTAATCGTTTGCTTTGTTAGTGTATGCAGGTCTTAAAGTGAAGGAGGAGCTCATCTGGATCAGCAAGGCTGGACTGCTACAACAAGCGTTGGACCTAAGGTAAGATCGGAAAACACTTGTTTTCTCATAGAATAATGTATGTTTAGAGAAGGATTGCTCTTGTTTGGTTTGTTTGTCACTAGAGAGTCTTAGACTCCTAGGGAGGTTAGGTTTGTCCGCAAAAATAACTCTTTCCGCATGACAAATTGGCGACTCCACTGGGGAATCCATTGATGTATTTGATTTTTCCTTTGATCATTACTTTGATCTGAAAAGAGTCTTATTTCTTTTGCTTTTTGGTTGCTTGACTGTGTTTTTGGGTGGCTTAGCTTAGGGTCGAATTAGAACTTAGGTTTTCTTTGTTTTACAGAAGTACACACCCTCTGAGTTAGACACAGTGCGTACTTGTACGCACTGTATCTATGTACACAGAGCGTGCACGCACCTGGTTAAACAGGCTGCCTGCGTACCCTGTTAAAATTAAGAAAATTTCCCTTTTTTATCAGTTTTTCCTTTTGAATTTTGTTTTTCTTAGTCTTTACTGCCCAGATCCACTGGTTGACTGTCAAAAATCTTCACCTATACTTTTTCCATTAGTGTCGAAAGTTTTAGTGAAATTCCTTGAGATTTTAGCCTTAGGGTTTGGTTTTTATATTGGTCCTGTAGTGACTTTGGGTTTAGAAGCCGCGAAACCTTAGATATCTCTGGTTTTGTCAGTCTTCTTAGGAGTCGGACCAGTCACAAAATCTACCCTCGTGAGCGACCTACCTTTGTGTTGCCTCTTTGAAAAATTTCAATAAGCTTGTTCATTTAAAGTTGTGAATTTCATTTTAAAAAAGAACAAAAAGAGATTGAGTTTTGTTTTGATTAGTTTGTGATTCTGCATAAACTAGTCCTTGGATTAATCATTGCCAAGTAAAACGTCCCAGAATCATCCTAGTAAGCTTTTGCTTCTTAGATCAATTTGTTAAGTGTAAGGTTAGATGTATTTCCTTTGATTTGCT
>APFE030940784.1:0-14279 GCA_000404065.3 Pinus taeda
TCTTAGCAGAGGCATCTGAGCATATAAACTGAGAAATCATGACAAGTTTTGGTTGCATGAGGACATGCAACACCTTCACAGTGGGGGTATGTTGGGCCTCAAACCTGCACTCATTTACCCATCCTCCCAACAACCTTTTCATACTCATTTCCTTCTTTTGCCATCATTTCCTTCATTAACTTGTTCAATTCATTGCATTATAGGACTTTTTAACATGATTTGCTAATTGTGCTAATGGTTGACTGTTGGTTTAGATTTTTGGTTCAAGTGCTGCAATTCCGCAGCTATTACAGGTTTCTGCAGCCGATCTCTGATTCCGTAGCCGATCCCAGATTCCGCAGCTATTTTCTTGTTTGATATGATCCAGGTGTCTTCCAGAGGAAAGAGCCACATGGGCAAGTTTGTATGACTGTGTACATGGTACGTGTGCTATCAGCTCACCCAAACTGGCCGACGACACCCCTGGTCAACGCGGAGGAAACTCTGGTCAAACGGCAAGGTTGCAAGTAGTGGCACGGCTCTGCGTGTTCGGTTGGAGCACGTAAGTCACAACTGGCTTCTCCTTTAGCCACGAAGATTGCAGGGGACAAGGATCCAACACCAGATTTATTAAACCACGATGACCATTCCCTAGATCTGTGCTCGGTGCTGCTGGACGTGTCCTTTTCCTAGCTATTAGTTTGCTTAGTTTACGCACAGGACAGTTGATGTTCTTGCTATAAATAAAGCGTTTCCACACGCTGAATAGTTAGTCTGATTTAGTTAACATTTTGCTGCTGTAAACTCTGTTTTGAAGACCTTTTTATAAAGCGTTTTACGCTTCCCACTGTGTTTATTATGAGTTGATTTAATTTGAAGAAGACAGTTCTGTTTCTATCGGTTAGTTGATCTTTTAATTGGTTGAAGTGGATGGAGGGCCCCTGTCTGCTACAACCATTGTACAGTAGCCTTTGAATTTACTTTCCTGCATTTCGTTTTCTTTATTTGATCATGTATATTAATGTACAGTTTTTGAATTATGCTGCTTTACATTTCGGTAATCTTCATGACTGATCAGTGTGTTTTTACAGCTTTGATTAGGAGCCCAGGATAGTGTGCTTTTACTTATTTTCAGTAATAGTGGCATCTGAAATTGTCTTGTCTCAACTGCTGACTTTTTACTGTGATTTTCATTAGTTACTTACTTAGCTAGTTTCTTTACTTGATTTACTTTATCAAGTTGTGTCAAGTTGCTAATCTCTTAATGGTTATGTTTATCATAATTCACTAACTTTTATGGGACCAAAACATTATCTAACTGCAGCTTGATTTGTTAATTTTTAGACTCATATTGCTAATCCACTCCTAACTTTTCTTTTTCACATGATTAATTCAGCTAAAGGCAGAATGTTAAGGGAGAATAAGTAGTGTGATTTGTCATTTAATTTTTGGATTACTAGAGTAGTGTTTTTACTTTCAGCAGAGTTCATGTAAATATCATTTTCATTTCTATCAGCAGTAAAGGTATTGGACTAGTGTCATTAGTCTTTTGTTTAAATGCTTTGCTTTCATTTGATGCTTTAATTCCATTTCAATCCATTATGCAAGTTTTTCTCTTTAGGATTTAAGAAGCATTTAGAAATTATCACATACACACACATTCACTCACTTGTTTATAACTTCATCACATCATATTAGGAAGATAATTTAGACATAAATTGAAAACGACAAAAAGAACTAGGAAAGGCTACTTAAGTATATATTGTACACTTCACTTCATCAGCTTACGAGCCCCGGGTTGACAATTTATGATAGCAATTTAGATAACACTAAATTGACCAAACAAGTACGAAAGTAGAATTGGTGCAAAGCCAAGACATTGGCGAGTTGTGGCATAGGAAATTGGGCCATTTGTGTCATGGGGCTTTGAAGATAATGTAGTAGATATCTACAAGACTTCCTAACGGTAAACTTGAGCAAGTTGACACATGCAAAGGTTGTACCTTGGGAAAGTACACCAAGTCTTCCTTTCATGATCGAGACAGTCAAGCAGAGGCTATCTTAGAGCGAGTTCATATTGATTTGTGTGGACTATTCTTGACAACATCCACAACAAGGCAAAGGTATTATGTGATTTTCATTTATGACTATTCTTGTAAATGTCTCAAGCGTTAGTCCATTGAAATCCATCTTCTCAGTCTTGAAGAAAGCCTGCAATACGGATCTGCAAATTCAAACCTCCTGCAATGACAACCTTGAAATCTCTGCTCTACAGTGATTCCAGCTCCGATACCATATAGAAATCAATGTGTAGATTCAATATTTCTCATGAAATTTACTAAATCACAAGACTTGAAGCTACTCTATTGATCTGTGGAAGTTAATTCACCATCTAGAACAAGAATCATAGACATGCAAAAGGAAACATCACACATGCACAAAGATTTATGTAGGGGAAAACAATTGCTCAAAACCCCTTACTATCTATATTGCATTAATTAGAGAATAAAGATGAAATACATATGCTTTATTAAGACTGAGCACACCTTGCAAGTGTATAGTCTATCCCTTGGCTTGACCGTCTGACTTTGGCCAACACTTAGCCAATTTTCAAGCTCTCCAATATCCTAGTTCCTTGTGTTATTCCCTTGAGAAATTGTCCCTATTTTTTAGGAATTTCCCAACATGGAATTGTGAAATTGCATTAGGTCATGCCTCCAATTGCATGCACCACTTCTACACATTGTAATATGTTACAACTGATATTACACTACCTTGGAATCTCCATCTCAACTGGGTAACTCCAAATCTCTGCATGCAATTTTTCTTTTGGGATGACTGATCAGTTAACTCGTTGATCACTAAGTGAAACAACAATGAAACATTGTTTTTGATCACTAAGTGAAACAACAATCAAACAATAATCAAACATTGTGTTATTTCACTCTCTTCCTTTTATTCTTATACTTACAATAATCTTGGTATTTGATCTGAATGGGAAAATCAGTTTTGTTGTGCCAAATTCTTCTTCAAAATATGTAAAAGTGCTTAAGGACTCATGGGGTTAATTGCAAGTTTAAACATGAGTTTTCGAGTGTTTTTATGTACATTTCATGTAAAAATTAACATAAACAAATGACTGAACATCAGCATATAACAGACATGAACATCACCAAAACAGTATCACAACATCACATGATTAAGGAGTTCACCCTGCCTGGGTTATGTCTCCTTGGTCCAGCTTCCAATGGCTTGACCCTCTCTATTATGCTCAAAAGTGTGAATACATCAGTTTACAATACTCAGATAGCTCTGAAACTTGTTCGAATGGCTTTAGATTGCCCAAAAATGCATGTCTAGCATCTTTCTGCTCCTGATTTGGTAAAAAAATGAAGACGTTATGGCTTCCCCAAGTCTTTCTACTAATTGCATATCAATTTCCCCAAAATCCGGCACCATTTACAAATTCTCCTCCAATTATGTTAACCGAGTGCCAATTTCGCCTAATTCTAGGTGAAGTTGTTAGACGGATTAAATGCCCTATAAAGCATTAAATTCGAAAATTTTGGGCCACATAGGGGCCACGTGCCCGGGGCTAAGGCCAATGGCTCGCCCTCTCTAGCTGGGCCCCCACTCCGCTCTGCTAGTGGTCATATTTGATGGCGCACCCAAGGGTTAGCCCTTTCCCGGGATGACGCAACACATGAACTTTAAATATGCATGGAAACCATAGTTTAATAAGAACTAAACGATGGTGTATTGGCAAGGGCTTGGTATTGTCACTTGCAAGTCGCGGATTCGATCCCCATCGCTGCTACCCAGACCTTAATCAAATTTTTGGTGGCCCTCGAGTTGCCACGTGGCAACCCTTGGCTGGGCCACATGGCAGCTTGTGGTTGTCCACCAACCATCCAATCAAACTCATCCAAATCATCACCAATAACAACGTGCCACTCGGCACCAGAATATTCACCAGAGATCAAACATCACTTTCACAATCACCCTGCCATGTAGGCATGCCCAGTTAGCGCCACGACAATGGTATGGACTGCTGATTAGGATATCTGCATTTTTTTTAAAATTCGCATATTTAGGAAAATTTAGAACATGTTTTTTGGAGCATACAGAGTTTGTTTCATGCAAAATGAGTTGCACTAGATTCAGGATGACGAGAACATCTCAGTCGTTCAGGTTCCACACCGATCTAACAACTTTGTATTTTGAGCACCTAATCACTCCTCCCCACTAGAAGCTTTTGGAACCTAAAATATCACTTTTAGTTGTTCAATAGGTGAGAGTATAGTTTCCTCACCTTTCCAATCTCGATCAATCTAGCCTTGGAAGGATTTGTTCCTTTGAGCCCCACACGAAGGTAATCTGCATTCCCTCATTTTGAAGACCTTATTCTTCTGTCAAGAATCGTGTCTTGTTGTAGTTCATCAAGGTATTCAGGAGAAAAATCCTCAATGGAAGGAATTTGAACATTCTCTACTTGATCTTCAATCAAAGGAGGCTCATACAACCTTAAATTTTCCACATTAACAACAACATAAATTTTCATATATGAAGGCAAATCCAACCTGAAGGCATTGTCAGCAATGTTTTCCAAAATTCTGAATGGACCATATCTAATTGGTTTCAGTCTTTTACCTTCTCCTTGGAGCCTCTTTTTTCTAATGTGAAGCCAAACTTCGTGACCGACTTGGAACTTGTGATCTACCCGATGCTTGTCATGCCTTGCTTTGTACTTGCCTTGGCTCTTTTGTAGCTATTCTTGAACTCTTTGGTGTACCAATTGAATTTTTTCAATGAACCTTCTTGCTTTGTCTATGTCACTGTGACCATCAATAAAAACAAAAGCAAAACTAGACACAAAATTGGAAGCCACACTAAAAAAAAATTGGAAGCCACACTGAAAGCAAAAATGGAAGCCAAACTAGAAGCAAAACTAGAAGCAAAATTGGAAGCCACACTAGAAGAAAAACGGCAAGCGAAATTAGATGTTAAAATGGAAGCCAAACTAGGAGCCAAATTAGAAGCAAGTCCTAGCACTATTTCCGGTGCTAAAATATTTATATTTATAGTGTTATTCCTAGTAATATTTACGGTGTTATTTCCAACATAACTCTAGGCAACTGGTGGGGCACTATTTCAGGGGCTATTTCGGGCATTATTTATGGCACTATTTTTTCGGATCTATTTTTGATTCTACTTCTAGATCAATTCATGGTGAAAAATATAACGCTAGTACAAACATACCTGGTCGTACCCATTTTTTGTGTGCAATTAGTGAACTGAAAACATTAAATTCCAGTGCAATTTTAGGCGCTATTTCCCTGTTTTGTTGCAATGTTGTCATTGATGAAAAAGGAAAATATTATTGGAAAAGTAAAAGCATGGCAAATATAGAGCACTAGTGATGGGTTTCGTCAATGGATGGAAAATATGTCAGAGGATGGTAAAGAATGACATAGGTGTTCATGATCAGTTACAAGAAGAATGAAGATCAACATTCATGGTAATATAAGTGGAGAGACTTTGGAGCCATTTCTAGCATATCAGATCATCTCAGATGCATATGGAACCCACTTAGATGTGAACATATCTAAAATATCTTTGCAATGGTATGCAAAAGTTTGCAAATGACCTCCTGGATTGAAAGATAGAGCCATTCAAAGTTGCAAGACCCCAAATCAAAATTAGCAAAGATAAATATGCTTGGAGACCCTTTTTTGCGCTTAATTAAAGTTGGAAGAGCAACCAAACCTAGTGACAATGGTGATGGAGTGGCCAAAAGGTGGACTGAGCTAACTTGTAGCAATATAAAATTAGTGAGAAAGGTTTCCATTAGTCGTAGATGGAGCCCACATAGTAGCCTGGCCCGACAGAAGTTTCCCAATAGTATAACCCCGATGAAATCTATAACGAATCAATTAAGGAGTGAGTGGGATGATTCCATACTGATGGATGTACCTTAGAGGTTTGAAAAGGACGCACAAAGTTAAAGCAATGGGATGAAAAAAGTGAGCGGACATAGAAGTACACATTGTAGTGAAAAGTAGTCATTGGCAAATCTTTGGGTCTTCATTGGTGAGACCACACAATTTTGGAAGGGAAAAAAGAGGAATATTTTTCATTTGAATCAATCCCTCATGTTCTTGGATATGGAATTAAAATGTGATAGGATCCCTTTGTTTGGGTCCATTCACCTCCTCGTACTCCATTCTTATAAATGTTTTATTCCAAAATTTGAATTCACTTGAATGTTAAATCTCTTGAACCTTGCTGGAACCTTCATAATTTTCATCTTCCTCAATTGGTGTAACGTCAACTTTGATGGTGGTTCTTCCTTAGAAAATTTCCCTATGGTACTACAGGGTGTCTTTGGTTGGGTTGTCTTTGGTTGAGCTTCAGTGGCTTTGAAAGGATTACCCCCCTTATGTACCTGTCAATATGTTAATATGGGTGTCTTTAGGAATTTATATTAGTGATTTGATACATCTACTATGACCTAACATATATGATAACAAGGTCGTATGTTACTGGGAGGGGTAGTTGGAAATTTCCTTTGATCACTTCTAGTCCTAATATCTTTCCTTTTTAACCAAGGTAATGAAACTTAATTGTCTTGAGTACCTCTCCAAAAACCACACCAAAAATGATCATGCAATTATATACTTCCGATTTTAAAAGGAGTTCCTAATGCACACTAATCATTTATAATGGAAACATAGGGTATGTGAGACTTTCACGACACTCTATGCAATATACACACGGAAACGTTTCCTTATAATTTTCATAAATGACCTATGTTGCTAAAAGGAAAACTTATTATGACTTATGACACTGAGTCTACATGGAAGATAGGGTATTATTCTAAGGCTCAACTAAGTGGCACCTCTCACATCCACATTTTTTACCTTGGATATTAAACACTATTTCATTGGTTAGACAAAAGTCAAGTAATTTCGTAGCATGCAAATTCCATAACACCTACTATAACAATTTGGTAGCAACCTAGTTTTGTATCTAAATAAATTTTATGCATTGATAGGTGCTCTACAACCCAATATAGGGTAGACATGTAGGTGTAATGTAAGAAAGTAAGCATTTTTAAATGTTGGCTTAGTTAAAGAATAATAAAAAGTTAAAAGTAATTTTATTTTTATTAATAAAATTATGAACAATTTTTTAGGTAAAAGAAAATCATAACTATAAGTTATAAAAAATATAACTTATAAGTAGTAACTATAAAATTAAGATTAATTTTACCTTATAAAATTTAAAATAATGTTTTGTATATACTTAAATTTTAATAATAAGAACATAAAAACTTAATACTTATAAGTGGTAACTATAAATTAAGATTCATTTTACCTTATAAATTAAAATAATGGTTCCATAATGATATTTAAATTTAATTGAAGCACATAAAAACTTAATACTTACATAAACTTACAGTATAACAAGATTCTTAACCATGGCTATTCACCCTCACTTTACCATGGAAATTATTAACTTGTAAATATGATTTGTTACAATAACATGGGCTAATACCATGGCTTATCAATATTGCATGCCCAAAAATCATAAATTATTTCACAATCAAAATATTTTATAACAATATGACAAAAATTTTAACTATGGATATTCGCCCTCACTTTAATGTGGATATTATGGGATAATACCATGGCTTATCATTACCACATGCCCAAAAACCAAAACCTATTTCACAATAAAAATATTTTAATTTAATTTAATTTTATAACATATTTTAATTAAATCTAAAACTAAAAGGTTATAATTACTTCTGAGATATATCTAAATCCTCTATCCACGTGATTACTAAAAAACTTCTCATAGAAATTAAATTAATGTTTTAATAAAATTAAAAATGAGAATAATATATACATTAATATACATGTGTGTGTGTGTGTGAAATTTAATAATATAAATAATATTAATTAAGAGCCATCATAGATCCATATTAACTAAGGATCCAAGCAATGAGAGCGAGGAAAGTGACTAAGAATGATGGAGTAAAAATAGTGCATGATTCTTTTAATTTTTCAATATTGTATTTTCTTTGGCATGATTGCTCCAAAATCTAGGTTTAATATTTTACAACCAATTGAGTTTTTTTAATTTAGATACTTTCTTAAATACAATACAATGGAATACAATTTAAGAGAGAGTGAGGTAGAGAGAGAGGGAGTGAGAGAATGATAGAGCTGGTGGGTAGAGAGAGAGAGAGAGAGAGAGAAAGGAAGGAAGAGAGAGAAGGGAGATAGAGAAGGAGAGAGGGAGGGAGATATGGAATTGGAGGGGGAGAGAGGGAGGAAAGAACAAATACATAGAGAGATATAAGTAGAGAGAGAGAGGGAGTAACAAAGGAGAGATGAAGAAAGGGTGAGGGAGAGAGGAGAGGAGGGAAGAGAGAGAGAATGAGAGAGGGAGGGATATAGTGACAAATTTGGAGGGCATAGAGAGAGAGAGATGGATATGGGGGGGAGAGACATGTGGAGGTTGGATAGAAAGGGAGAGAGAGGAAGGAAAAATGAGAGGACTTGAGAGAGAGAAGGAAAGAGAGGGAGAGAGGGAGACAGATGTAGTTGGAGGGGGAGAGAGACAAAGGCAAGAAGAAAGACATAGAGAGACAAAGGTGGAGAGAGAGAGGGAGTGACTAGGGAGAGATGAAGAGAGAGAGGGAGAGAGCAGAGCAGGGGGGAGAGAGAGGAGAAGAGAGAGTGAAGGAGAGAAGGGGAAGAGAGAGAGAGAAGGGGAAGAGAGATGGAGAGAGAGGAAGAGGGAGGGAGAGATATATATGGCGAGAGAGTGTCATTGTTTGATGGGTGAGATACAAAGACAAAGAAGGAGAGACAGAGGGAAACAAAGATATAGTTGGAGGGGGAGAGAGGGAAGAAGAGAGATAGATATGGAGAAAGAGTGAGTGTGTGTTTTGGGAGGTGAAATAGAGAGAAAAATAAGGAGAGATGGAGAGAGATATAGATATATATGGCAAGGTAAGAGAGAGAGAGAGAGAGAGAGAGAGAGAGAGAGAGGAAGGGAGGGATAGGAAGAGAGAGAGGTGAGGGAGAGACGAAGGGATATAGACATAGAGATAAAGGGGGAGAGAGAGGTAATAAGAAAGAGACACGTAGAGAAAAATATAGTACAGTATTATATAACCAACCTAGATCCATCTTAACCCTGGATATATCAAACACCAAGAGGGATCAAATCTCTCGAGGTGCAAACCTTTCCTCAAGTTTTGCACTCCAAAAAGAGGTTTGCACCTCGAGAGATTTGATCCCTCTTGGCACTTGATAGATCCGGGGTTAAGATGCATCTAGGCTAGTTTTAAAATAAGGCATGACATAAATAAAATTATAATCACCTACAAATTCAAATTATATATGCTATAATAGATTATTACTACGAGATTCAATGTAGCCTTCTAACAAAAGGAAAGCATCTAAGCATAACATGAAATATAAGGAATTATTATTAACCTCTACTATCGCTACCCAAATAAAACAACAATAGGCATAGAACCTTAACTTGGGTGGGCCCTCCCCAAGGTCGGCATGTGTTATGTTCCTAAAATTTCACTAACCTAGGTTTATTAAGCATTCACAATCATGCACAACCATCTCTTCTTTACATTAAAGAAAAGTAAACATTTACAAAACACATGTTGAAAATGGCAACAAGAAATGCTAAAAATTGCATTGCTATAAATAGCATTTTAGGATATACTTCAACTTTGTTGGAAATAGAAAAAAACAGAAATGCTAAAAATAGCTTTTGGGATAGATTCCAATTTTAATTGTCTCTGAATTAAATTTGAGAATTAAAACTCGAATTTGATCTCAGGAGCTGTTTGAAAAATAATTAGTTAATTCATCTTGAGTTAATTAGTTGGAAAATCAAACACGAAGTCTTTGTGAAGACATGCAACAGTTATCCCTTTGATTGAGGAAGTTATCCCTTAATTAAGGAGATAAGGATGAGTTGTATTTGAGTTGTAATTAATTAGCTCAGTTAACTGAGTTAAGTCCAGTTAAATTAGTTCCAAACAGTTGCAGGAACTAATTGTGAGTTCAGTCAGTTAATGCATGCATGCAACTAGTGTTCTTTAGATAACTGAATATTCTCTCATAAATAACTCATGCATGTCAGTTCAGAGAAAGACCCAATTGAGATTAAAGGAAGGGAAAATGTACTATCAGTTGGAGGAATTTTCCTATAAAGGAAACATCCATGCAGAAAGAATTAACTCCTTCAGGATTGCACAGTTATTTCAGAGGTCAGTGTTGTGTGTGAGGTGAGAATCACACAGGAGGCAGCTGGAGGACCCAGGAGAAATCACAAAAGGAAATAGGAGGCTTGGAGGACTAAAGGAAGGCATATGTGTTGTCTATTCTGTCTATGAGCATCAGTGAGGGATTGTACTGAGAGCTGGATAGCTTGAGAGCTAAAGCTTTGTGTAATCCTAGGATATTTCCACTTGTATGATAATATAGATAGCGGGTTTTTTAGCTGAGGCTTTCCCCAGAGTATTCTTTTGTGTTTCATGTGTGACAAAATCTTCTTCTCTATTATATGTGTTCTATTTGATCTTGCTCAAAAATCGATTAAGCTTCCGCAAGTTTGATTGTAGAAGTAGATTAAGTATTTTTCTTTAGTACATTGCATAATCAATTTAATCTACGGTGAAATTTCTACAACACACACATACAACCATTCTATATTCAATCGCTACTCCGTGACTCATTAAAGCTCATATTTATAAAATAGGTAAGGGTTCATTGTTCAACATGTTAGTGAATATTCCTTCCCTTAGAACTAAGTAAACTATGAAATTAATCCATAAGTTAAATTATGGTTATAGATAGTGGAAACATACGACTATTTTGGTTCTTCACATGAAAAGTTCGATTATACATTTGTTGTGGATGGCGTCTTGGCATCATAACTTTGATTTTCAATTTTATGTTAATGGCTTCTTGGTGTCATATTTGTCACTACACGTCGAAACCACAGAAAAGGGATCTTTGAACTAGATGTTTAACTATGTATTAATTTTACTATACCACCCCCATATTCATATTTCTTGGTTACATATAGCTACCTCATAAGTATAATTCTTGGTTCCATTTGGGTTCATAGTACAAAAGAGGTGAATACTATGACTATCAAAGTTGTTTCACTAAACAATTTTTCAGGTTTAATGGATGCTTAGTAATGAAGAGAAAGTTAGCTTTAGCTAATTTTTCAAGTGTAGCATCCATATTACTTATGAAAACATATGGTAGATACTTGACAATCTCATGAGAGTTGCGAAGCAATTTCCAAAAATCCAAAAATAAGCAAATTATATCGTAGCTTACAAAATTGTTAGTCTTTAAAGTCTGAAACTTTATTATAATAAATTGGCTTCAAAAACTTATAACTAATATTCCTTTCCAAACAATTGATTCAGTCCATTTACTAAACACATGTTCCTAGACCTTAATAACTCTTTAACATGCCTAAATTTCAATCTAAAATAGGAAAATAAGAGAAGTATTAATATGTAAATATAACTTCAGCCAACGTCACAAAAGGATAGGTTTTATATATTTAGAAGCAAAAGAAAATACAAACTAGAAACAAAAATGAGTAGTTTTGTAGCAAAAACATGTCAATTTTGTAGCTCATCAATGTGTTTCTTGAATTTTTTAATGTATTTTCATTTTTTCTTAGTGTGAGTCTATTCAAAAGTATGAAGAATGGGCACTCATTAGATGTGTAATCAAATTATGCATCGAACAAGTACCCACACTTGAAATTTAAGTAAACCCATAAGGAGATAAAAAAATACAATTAAAAAAATAGTTTTATTCTTTTACCTCCGAAAATATTTACCCCTAGTTATGACATCATTGTCTCAATTCCTACTAGTTATTTTAAAATTGATTTTGTTGGTACAATTTTTTTTTTAGGTCCATTGTTTACCTCAAAATTCCCCTAATACGTTTAGATACAAAATTATTACCAAGAACATATGTTTGAGACAAGTTTCAATATTAATTATAAAACTTTAATTTTGACAACCTATATTTATAAAAGTAGAGTGAAACAAAACATGGAAAATTTACCACATATACGTCTTTTTATCTCCCTGAGTTTCTAAAAAAAAATCTTTATTTAAAATGTCCAAAAATGTAAGTTATAGTGAAAATCCCAAGATGACTCATTTGAGACTACTTTTAGTACTAGTAAAAAATATTAATTTCCATAGATGATTGATGCAGGAGCATCGGACCTGGCCAGCAATGTGGAAAATTGTCCACATGTTGTGGCCTGACAGGGTGAATTTCGTTCACGATTTGTTCCAATCCAGTTTATTGAGGAGGGCGACTTCTCAAATAATTAGTTATTATAGTAACTTAGTGATAAGATTTGTTAAAACAGGTGTGTGCAAGCGCCAATAGGTAGGAGATTTTATTGTTAAGATTTTTAAAATTAGAATATTGTGTAATTAATTTGTTAGCGGAGTTAATGTGAGGAAGTGATAATAAACGGAGAGATTTGTCTTCGGGGAGTAGTAGTCTTTTTAGGTGTGTTGTTTTTGATGAGCAGAGAGCTCCCATTAATACAGAAGATTGTGTTTTTTTGAAGAAAAAACCGAGATCGTCCTTTGTGAAAGGACGCCAAAGCGAAACTCTGTTTTATTACTGCTTATGAATAAAAAAAATAGTGTTTGCGCCATTGTGTAAGGGTTGATCTGCGTTATAAACGAAATAGACGTGACCTGTGTAACTGGTGTGTAGATTCATGCGTTGACAATCCACTGAATTGGTTAAACTGTGGTTTTGATTTAAATACGTTAAGAATATCTGTGTCATGACTAATGGCTTGTGAAGTTTGTGAATGGAATCTTATTCTACAGAGAATAACGAGGTATAGACTGCGTGGATTCTAGGGACAACACCGGAATTTGGGAAATGGCGATTCCTAAAATCTCGCATACAAATCCCGACTATCGTTAATCGCCAGATGTGGTTCGAACTGCTGTTGATAACAAGAGAGATCTGCGGTATCAGATAGATTGGATATTCATTAACTTGCGTCCAACAACTCCGGCAGTTGCGTATTGGAGCACAGGAAACGCCATTTACTTTGCCATTAGAGGACCTCGGGATACGGAGTTTGAAGGCGGGATTTATCATGGTCGAATCTAGTTGCCTCCAGATTACCCTTTGAAGCCCCCTTCCTTTATGTTATTGACGCCCAATGGCAGATTTGAAACTCAGATAAAGATATGCTTGAGTATATCAAATTATCACCCTGAGCATTGGCAATCATCATGGAGTGTTCGAGATGCGTTGGTAGCATTTATTGCATTCATGCCAACAAAACCAGAAGGAGCAGTTGGATCTCTTGATTACTCTAAGGAAGAAAGGATTGCACTTGCCACCAAGTCCCGTACGCACCCACCAAAGTTTTGAAATGCAGATCGTCAAAGATTAATTGATGAGGTTCATGAATATATGTTGAAGAAGTCTCCTCCTGTACCTGAAATTGTGCTGTGACAAATAATCAAGAGGCGTTTATTCAATTGACTGTGTGAGCAGTTTAAATTTGTCATATGTCTATGAAAGAATTATAAGTCTGCGTTCTTTTTATGTTAAGTGGAATCAGAGTTTTTAAATCAGCATCCCGGCATTTAAGAAAATGAATGAGATTGGTTTGTATGTTAGAGAAAGTCTGTGCTTGTAACCGTAGCGGATTGCGCCCAGCTTTTTCAGGTTCTTCATCGGCCTGTTAAATCTGAAGCAGATTGATATGTATGTTTGCTGAGTCCTGTATTGCTTGTAGATTGAACTTAAAATTTTGAGGTACATTATTTTTGGTATCAGAGCCAAAAGATCTAGGTGGTTGCAGCTAAGATGCCGCCAAGGCGAGGAATTGGTCGAGGAAGACCAGAACCTAATGCAGTCCTGATAGAAGAAGTGCGAAGACTGCGTGAACGAATGGAGATAATGGAAACAGCCCAGAGAAGAGCACCTGATGTGAAAACTGAGAGTTCTTCAAAAGAATCTGAGGAAGAAGTGGAAGCAGGAGAAGAAAATGAAACTGCCAAAGTCCTCAAGATGCTGGCAAAAGTTGGAAGCAAACCCAAGATAGAAATTCCTATGTATGAAGGGAGTTTGAATGCCGAGGAGCTCATGGATTTGATCAGATCCATAGATCAGTATTTCGATTATGAAGAGGTTGAGGAGAATAAGAGGGTGAAGTTTGCAGTCACTAGA
>APFE030940784.1:15160-30461 GCA_000404065.3 Pinus taeda
GCAGAGGCCGAGGAAGAGATGTCCGGTGCTTTGCATGTGGTGAATGGGGACATGTACAATGGGATTGTCCTCATCAGAGATCAGCAAACCAGCGCAATGTGAATGTTGCAGAAGCCAAGGAGGAGATTCCTCAACCTGAAGCTAAAGAGGAACCACCAGAAGACGGAGAGTCCCTATTACTGAAGAGGGTATTACTAGAAGGAGCTAAGGAAGCCAAAGAACCAGTTCAAAGAAGGACTTTATTCAGGACTGTATGCAAGTCCAAGGGTAAGTGTTGCAAATTGGTAATTGATAGCGGTAGTACTGACAATCTTGTTTCTACAGAGATGGTGGATAAGTTGAAGTTGGAAAGGACAGTACACCCCACTCCTTATAAAGTATCGTGGCTCCAGAAAGGCCATCAAATTTTTGTGACTGAACAATGTAAAGTTGAATTTCAGATTGGCACTTATCAGGATGTTATTTTATGTGATATAATGCCGATGGATGTTTGCCACATATTGCTAGGGAGGCCCTGGCAGTTTGACCGAAATGCCATACATGATGGCAGAAGAAATACTTATACTTTGGAGAAAGATGGGAACAAGCATACACTACTGCCGTTGAAAGCTGAAGCTGATAAAGAAGCACCTGGAAATAGTGTTACATTGATGAATGAGAAGATCTTGTTGCGGGAAGATGAGAAGGGTAAGGAGATGCATTTTGCTAGTGTTGGGAAACCCAAGGTAATTTTAACTTCTACAAATATAGAAGATTTACCTAAAGAAATTCATAATTTCTTGAATGATTGTGCTGATATTGTCGTGGATGAGTTGTTACCCAGGAGTATTAGCCACCATAATGATCTAATACCTGGAGTCAGTTTTCCGAATAAAGTAGTCTATAGGGTAATGCAGGAAAATGCCGAAACTGGAACAAAAATGGAAGAGTTGATGGATAAAGGGCAAATCAATGGAATTCTTAATCCATGTGTTGTGCAAACAATACTCAATCCGAAGAAAATCCAAGTAGATGTGAATTGGCTAACTCCTAGAAGCATATTTGAGGGAGATGTCAAAAGCAGATGGCAGGAATGCAGTAGCAAAGACAAGCAGCGAGCATATATGAGGAGGCGGAAAAATAAATTCCAAACAGGTGATTTAGTTATGTATTGCCGAAAGGTACCTATACTAAAAGCCAGAAGAAGAACCACAAAGAGACGCCATAACAGACAAAAGCCCAAAGCAGGAAAAAGGAAAAAGAAAGCGCTAAAGCGAACCAGGAGTTAGGCTCATTATCAGTATTTGACCAAATGGAAAGAGGAACCAGTAGGGAACGTCAGCGGAGCTACAGAGAATGGGGATCAACTCCAAAAAACTACAAGATCAGTTTTCTTCCCCGGGAGTCTGATGCAGGAGCATCGGACCTGGCCAGCAATGTGGAAAATTGTCCACATGTTGTGGCCTGACAAGGTGAATTTCGTTCACGATTTGTTCCAATCCAGTTTATTGAGGAGGGCGACTTCTCAAATAATTAGTTATTATAGTAACTTAGTGATAAGATTTGTTAAAACAGGTGTGTGCGAGAGCCAATAGGTAGGAGATTTTATTGTTAAGATTTTTAAAATTAGAAGATTGTGTAATTAATTTGTTAGCGGAGTTAATGTGAGGAAGTGATAATAAACAAAGAGATTTGTCTTCGGGGAGTAGTAGTCTTTTTAGGTGTGTTGTTTTTGATGAGCAGAGAGCTCCCATTAATACAGAAGATTGTGTTTTTTTGAAGAAAAAGCCGAGATCGTCCTTTGTGAAAGGACGCCAAAGCGAAACTCTGTTTTATTATTGCTTATGAATAAAAAAATAGTGTTTGCGCCATTGTGTAAGGGTTGATCTGTGTTATAAACGAAATAGACGTGACCTGTGTAATTGGTGTGTAGATTCATGCGTTGACAATCCCTTGAATTGGTTAAACTGTGGTTTTGATTTAAATACGTTAAGAATATCTGTGTCATGACTAATGGCTTGTGAAGTTTGTGAATGGAATCTTATTCTACAGAGAATAACGAGGTATAGACTGCGTGGATTCTAGGGACAACACCGAAATTTGGGAAATGGCGATTCCTAAAATCTCACATACAAATCCCGGATATCATTAATTGCCAGATGTGGTTCGAACTGCTGTTGATAACAAGAGAGATCTGCGGTATCAGATAGATTGGATATTCATTAACTTGCATCCAGCAACTCCGGCAGTTGCGTATTGGAGCAAAGTAAACGCCATTTACTTTTCCATTAGAGGACCTCGGGATACGGAGTTTGAAGGCGGGATTTATCATGATCGAATCTAGTTGCCTCCAGATTACCCTTTGAAGCCCCCTTCCTTTATGTTATTGACGCCCAATGGCAGATTTGAAACTCAGATAAAGATATGCTTGAGTATATCAAATTATCACCCTGAGCATTGGCAATCATCATGGAGCGTTCGAGCTGCGTTGGTAGCATTTATTGCATTCATGCCAACAAAACCAGAAGGAGCAGTTGGATCTCTTGATTACTCTAAGGAAGAAAGGATTGCACTTGCCACCAAGTCCCGTACGCACCCACCAAAGTTTGGAAATGCAGATCTTCAAAGATTAATTGATGAGGTTCATGAATATATGTTGAAGAAGTCTCCTCCTGTACCTGAAATTGTGCTGTGACAAATAATCAAGAGGCGTTTATTCAATTGACTGTGTGAGCAGTTTAAATTTGTCATATGTCTATGAAAGAATTATAAGTCTGCGTTCTTTTTATGTTAAGTGGAATCAGAGTTTTTAAATCATTATTCCGGCATTTAAGAAAATGAATGAGATTGGTTTGTATGTTAGAGAAAGTCTGTGCTTGTAACCGTAGCGGATTGCGCCCAGCGTTTTCAGGTTCTTCATCGACCTGTTAAATCTGAAGCAGATTGATATGTATGTTTTCTGAGTCCTGTATTGCTTGTAGATTGAACTTAAAATTTTGAGGTACATTAATGATATCTCTTTATATATAGTGAACCAAAACTTGAACTTTTCACCACTAGTACTTCAATATGTCTCCTTAGGCTCCTAAAAAATTCATAGTATGAAACTATCGTAAACAAAAGTTATAGAAAAACTACAAAGATAAATCTTCTAAAGGAGCCAAACTTAAATATTGCATGCTATGAAACCAAATGTTATGCACCAAAACACCCAAAATAGCATAAAAAGCTAAAAGGAAGTAACTCCAAAACTTAAAAAATTGGGAAAGAATAAATGAGAAGCATGTTCAATGGAGCAAACTCATTTTACAACATAACAAATGTGGAAGATGATATGTTGAGTCAAACATGGATACAATTATAATGGAGGGTCTAACCAACTAATAAGAAAAAACTATTATGGAAACTGAAATATAATAACTAAATATCTAGGGCTTACCAAAAAGAAAATCGTCAAATGTAGACCATCTTGTGTTATCCTCCTCATTTCTTAATTGAACCCTCCTTAGGCTCCTCCTCTACATGAATACTATGCTTCAAAAAGGGACGATCAACCTTTTCCAGGAACCACCTTGATGGAAATTATATCCTTGAGGTATGGTCAAGCCTTCCTTAGGCTTCCGCTTGACATGAATGTTATACTTAAGAAAGGATCAAACAGTCATTTCCCCACCTTTCATGTGATAATAATAGTAATCTTGAGGAAGGGTTATCCTACCCTTGCTTAGGCTTCACTTAGACATGAATGTTGTGCTTAAAGAAGGGTTAATTAACCCTTCTCTAGGCTACCCCTTGATTTGAATATTATGCAAAAGGAAAAGTTGGTTGGCCCTTCCTCATGTGCCCATGATGAGCATATTAATCTTAAGCAAGGATCAATTGAACATTTTACATAAACCTCATAGATATGAATGAATACTATACTTCACATAATCCTCATAGATATGAATAAATACTATACTTGTAGAAGGGTGAATTTTCCCTTCCTCATGTTCCTTCTCAATATGAATACTAAGGCTTAAAAAAGGATTAAAATTTTATTCTACAAAGAAAAGTAAAAAAAATCAATCATCCTTTTTATTCAAAATGGTCATCCCAATCAAGGATCAATCATACATCCTTTTTATTCAAAAGGGTCAACACAATCAAAGATCAATCCTACATCCTTTTTATTGAAAAGGGTCGAAAAGGGTCAACCCAATCCTTTTAATAGAGATTGAATTTTCAAAAGCAATAATGTAGAAATTTGGTGATAGAATTGCAACTTCTCAAGAAATTTTACTCTAAATCAAGAGACACAATTCTACTCCATTGATTTGTGGAATTCAAATCAAAATCTAGAACAAAAATCTCAGACATTCAATAAGAAATAAAACACATGCACAATATTTTTTCTATGGGAACCCAATTGGGAAAACCCCCCCAAGCCTCTTTGCATTAATCAGATGAATAGAGATGTATTACAATTTCTAGCTCAATCTGAGCTCAACCTACAAGTGAATAACCTATCTCTCTTCTCAATGAGAAGTTCTGATCCAAACTTAGTCAATTTCTTCCTCTGCTTGAGCCCCTATTTCCGTGCGCAATTCATAGAGAATTAGCCCTTATTTTTCAGTGATTTTCCTCCAATTTATTGTGCTATTCCCAAGGTTGATCATCTAGTTGCATGCAACACCTGTACACTCAAACTAGTGTATAGTTGTTTGTTACATTTCCTTGGGATCTCCACCATGGCTGGGAACTCAAATTCTTAGCATGCATTAGCTATTTTAGGTTGATTGATTGGTTAACTAGATGATCACTATGTTAGACTTCTCTCCCACTACACAACTGACCTTCAACTAGTTCCTCCCATTGTTGGAAACAGTTTAACTAAACAAAACTGGATATAACTAAACTTTATTACTAAAATTTATCAATCACACATCCTTAACTAAATGGAAAGCCCTCTAACTCGAATTTTCTGAGCTGACTAAGTGAAAAGAGCCTTTTCACGCAAGTTAACTGATCCAAAACGGATTTTGGATAGACTCCTAAGTCTAAGTGTTCCTCACAGAGGAAAATGAAAGTCCAAGGAAGCTCCTGAACATAGCCCTATTGCAGAGATCTTTTCATTCTGAATCTATTGCAACTTGAATGGGCAAAAATGGACTTCGGATGCAGAAGTTATCGCTCAAAGAAGATGCCCTTTTCTCTTTGGAAAAAGAGCCAAAATCCCCCAAAAATGGAAAAAAAACCCTTATAAAGGAAAATCGCATCGGAGAAGGGTCAAAGAGGCGGACTTAAGTAGAAAGGGGAGAAAACCTTGATTTCCGATCTCCAATATATCAGGTCGAAGATAGGTCTGCGTGTGATGGCGGGACCCCGGGCTATGCGATATGCTGACTGCCGATGATCAGATCGGAAAATCGGTATCGACGATGGCATGAGACAAAGGACGGATCCCCCGAGCCAATGCGACTTGTGATTGCGATTTATCGTATCGCAATGATATACAAGGGGCGATAACACCAGAATCGGTGGATTATATAGGCGCAGGTTGATAAAATTTGAGTTCCGATAAACGAGACTTTTCTGTGTATTAATGCTTTTCGGTGTAAAAACCGAAAAACAAAGGAAAGACGTCGACGAAATAAAATTGGACCCAGAGGGAAATTTAGGTGCGATCTATATAATTTAAGTTCCGTAAAGGGGGATTTTGGGTGAGCCTCAAGCAGTAAATGATTTTTGGCTGGCTCCGCCCGCTTCCACACACTGATCGACACGTGGCTGGCAGAGGAGAGAGGAAAACTGCCTTTTTGGGCGGGTAACCCTCATACTCTTAAGCTTCTCGAAATTGGATATCAACCGTTGATCGGAGATCCCGTAGATTGATGGTGGGGATTGCGCTAGTGACAAAAGGCGGACTCGAAATGATTACAAAACAGATGTGATAAATTTTGAAATCCGATAAAAGAATTTTTACAGGTTTTTCAATGATTTCCCGTGTATTTGGGATTTTACCCAATATGCCTGTGCGATGCGATATAACACCTAATGGCAAACCCAATAGGGATTTAGGGGCAATTGAATGGGATTTCAAGTCTGAAAAACATGCCCAATAGTGTATTTTTGGGAAAATACCTGTGTAATGAATTTTTCTCTATATTCAACTTATTACCTAGAAAATGACCCTGATCCCTTGTAGCAACTCCTAATCATCATTCCATGCTACCAGCGGGCATTTTTGGTAGACGAGTGAGGCATTTAAAAGCCACAGAGATGCAGAGCCAGATGGCTAGTCGAACAAATAGCGCAGAGAAGCCACAAAACCGTAGGGGAATGATTGAACTCAAAGAAATGGCCAGGGAAGCGAAAAAGCTGGAAAAGTACCTCAAAGGAGGCAGAGAGCTCAATTGAGAGGGGAGAAGTTGCAATCTGAAGGCAGAGAGTAGAGAGAGAGAGAGAGAAATCTACTAGGCAGTGTAGCTAAGGGAGTCTTTGGGATCACTTGGGTGTCAAGCGAAAAGCCAGAGAACTGAAGGTTGCAGAAAGCCAAAGCCAGAGCCAAAGAAGCCAGAGCCGAAGAGCTAGAGCTAGAGCCGAGAGCCAGAGCCAGAGCCAAGAGCCAGATCCAAGAGCCAGAGACAGAGTCAAAGCCAGAGCTAGAGCCAAGAGCCAGAGACAGAGTCAAAGCCAGAGCTAGAGCCAAGAGCCAGAGCTAGAGCTAGAGCCAAAAAGCCGAGAGCTTCAGAGCTAGGGGATAAAATGGTGTCTACATCCATTGTTGCTATGTAAAACAGTGGGCTTGAGCCAAGGGTTTGTAAAAATAACTTGGACCATAATCCCAGAGAGCCTAGTTGAGTTGACTAGAGCTCAAGGAGATGTAGCCCAAGAGTTTTGGGTGAACTCCATATTAAATTGATGTCTTATGTGTTTGGTATTTGCTGCACTATTTTACTGTTATATGCATGTTATATCAGCATAAACAACAAATTTCTAAAGCACATAAATAGTAAAAAAAAAACGTAAGCATACACCTTTATTTTCAAGCACATATTTAATTTTGCATTGGTTAATCATAAGGACTTGGGAGTATTTAAGCTTTGGAAGTGGGAGAGGTTCTTGTAAGTTAGACAAGAAGCCTAAGTGCCCCATTTTCAGATCAAGTGGTATCAGAGCTTGAGATTGATTAACCACACCTTTGAAGAAGGTTATATCAGAATGCTTGATTGACAGAGCAAAGATTGCTTGTCTAAAACGCGTTTAAATAGTCAGAGGTTGATTGTATGCTTGTTACTATTGTTTGAGTTTGCAGAGGTGAAGGAAAAGTTGTTGATAGCTCAGTCCAGGAAGGACAAGAAAGAAGAAGGGCTGAAGGCATTCTTCTATTCCAAAGGACCTCAAAGCAATCCTTGAAGCACAAGGGGTTTTTTGAAAAAGGTTGCTTAATAAAGCACTTTATTAATCTTGTTTGAAGTTCTTTTGTTCATTTGTATAATGAAAACTTCTACAAGTGAATCCTCAAATTCCTCCTTCATCACAAGAATCTATGAGGGAGACTTGAAGAAAGACTTGTTCATCATGATGGACAAGGTGAGAGAAATGTATGAGGATGGAAGGAAGAGCAACAAACTTAGAGAGCAACTGAATTCCATGAAGGAAGAGAAGTAGTTGCTTTCTAACAGACTGCAGGAAATGGAGAGGCAACTTCATATTGAAAATATGAACCTGAAGAGGATGCATGAGTTGGAGTCACAGCTCTTTGTTGCCAAGGAAGCCTTGGTCAAGTATCAGCTTGAAGAATAGGTAAACGATTCCAGTTTGTCTTCAAATTCCTCTAAGAATGCTTATATTGGTTCTTTTGAAAAACATACTAAACCCATAGGTTCCAAGCTAATGTCCAAGATGGGCTATGAATGAAAAGGCTCGGGTAGACATGCACAAGTATTGTTGAGCTAATAATAACTGAGGAAAGGCCTAAGTATTTGGGTCTTGGCTATGGACAAGCTTATGCAGAAAGTTCCAAAGCTGCCATGAAGACCATTAAAACAGCTCCAAGAAGGAGTTTCATTGCAGGTCTTCAAGAGTGTGAAGATTGTATTCAGGAGGGATGCAATAGCTTGAAACATCAATTGCAGGATGTAGGTGTTGAGAAGCACACACTTGAACCAAAGAGTTGCGGAAACTTTGAAAGCCTTGAAGAGATTGATGGTGTTCCAAATGGAGCTACTTCTTCACTCAATTCACCTCCTTATGAAGGCAATAAAGGTGAAAGAGAAAGGTATAAATCTGGTTTTAATCATCTTCCTTTTGATTTTGCAAAGCATGATAAATTTCCACATAAGCACAGGAAAAAATTGCATGTTCCTCTTGTGGGTTGGATAACAATAATGTTTCTAGATGTTGGAAGAGAATGGCCACATATAGGAAACTTTTGAAGGAAAAGAAGCAAAAAGCCAAAGGTCCATTGGACAAGGAAAATCATGCTGTCAAGAGGATGCACATGTGTTTCACTTACTGCCATAAGCAAGGGCATCTTGCTACAAAATGTTGGACTCTAAATCCAACAATGCTTCCACAAAAGCTGAAGAAAGTGGAAAGAGAAGATGGCAGAAATGGAAAGGAATATTCCATGAATGATGTGTCTTGGGATGATTCACATGATGATGTTGATGTGCAGAAAAAGGTAGTACCTTTGAAAAGGATTGGTAAGAAACAGTTAGAGTTCTTATCTTATTAAGATTACATGTATATTGATGCATCTACATTATATTTCATTTCAGCTTCGAAAGTATAGTGTGCTTAAGTTAGAGTTGAAGGATGAAACACATGCATGAGCAGGAGATGCATGAACACAACGATGTTGATGATTTCCTTATTTTTAACATGTATGTGTAATTAACTTGCAGGGTTGATTGCTTTGACATTCATGTGATGCCATGTTGACTTGGGAGAAGTTAACTTGGTCTCCAAATGGAGATAATGATGAAGTGTTTCATCTTTTGAGAAAGAGTTCTAATGGTCTTTTTATACATGCTTTACTTGAAGGGTCATTTGTTTAAAGGCATGTTTTGTGGGCTTGTTATCTAGTCCATCATTTGTATGCAGATGAAAGACATGGAGGTGTTCACAAGATGTGAAAATTTGTTTATTTTGTTGAAGTTAGAGTTTAGGCCATCCCATTGTTGTCTGTGTTTCTGTTGTTGTTGGCAGCTTTTCAAATAGGTACAAATGAAAGTTTTGTGGAGCAGATGTACTTCACATTTGTTTGAGCCACCTTGGATCAATGATCAAGGTAAAGAAGTTCAAACCACCTTCTATGACCATTTCAGCAGAAGTTCTGCAAGAAGGCAAGGAGGAAGATTGTTCTTCCTAAGAAAACCAACCCATCCAGGAAGGAAAGTGGTCAGAGACTTTGGTTCAGAGGCAATATACAAGGCAAGTGTATGGAGGTTGAAAGAAGAGGGTGTTGATACTCTCAAGTACTATTTAGATTAGTATATCAGTCTTTTGGTGACGAAAAGTTCTTTTAGTGGGAAGGCGTGATCCAAAATGTATTTTGGATAGACTCCTAAGTCTAAGTGTTCCTCACAGAGGAAAATGAAAGTCTAAGGAAGTTCCTGGACATAGCCCCATTGCAGAGATCTTTCCATTCTGAATCTACTGCAACTTAAATGGGCAAAAATGGACTTCGGATGCAAAAGTTATCACTCAAAGAATATGCCCTTTGCTCTTTGGAAAAAGAGGCAAAATCCCCTAAAAATGGCAAAAAAACCCTTATAAAGGGAAATCGCATCGGAGAAGGGTCAAAGAGGTGGACTTAAGCGGAAAGGGGAGAAACCCCCGATTGCCGATCTCTGATATATAGGGTCAGGGATAGGCCTATGTGCGATGCCCGGACCCCAGGCTATGCGATATGTCAATTGTTTATGATCAGATCGGAAAATCAGTATCGGCGATGGCATGAGACAAAGGAAGGACCCCCTGGGCCAATGCGACTTGCAATTTCGATTTATCGCATCACAGCAATATACAAGGGGTGATAACACCGGACTCGATGGATTCTATAAGCGCGGGTTGATAAAATTGAGTTCCGGTAAATGGGACTTTTCTGTGTATCAATGCTTTTCAGTGTAAAAACCGAAAAACAAAGGAAAGACGCCGAAGCAATAAAACTAGACCTAAAGGGAAATTTAGGCGCAATCTATATAATTTGAGTTTCGTAAAGGAAAATTTCGAGCGGGCCTCAAGTGGTAAATGGTTTTGGGCTGGCTTCGCCCACTTCCACACACTAGTCAACACGTGGCTGGCATAGGAGAGAGGAAAACTACCTTTTTGGGCAGGTAACCCCCGTACTCCTAAGCCACTTGAAATTGGCTATTGACCATTGATCGGAGATCCCATAGATCGACAGTGGGGATTGCACTAGTGATAAAAGGTGGACCCGAAATTATTATAAAACTGATGCGATAAATTTTGAAATCCGATAAAAGAATTTTTATGGGTTTTTCAATGGTTTCCCATGTATTTGGGATTTTACCCAATATGCCTTTGCGATGCGATATAACGCCTAATGGCGAACTTGATAGGGATTTAGGGGTGATTGAATGGGATTTCAAGTCTGAAAAACACGCCCGATATTGTATTTTTGGGAAAATACCTGTGTAATGGAGTTTTCTCTATTTTCAACTTATTGCCTGGAAAACGGCCCTGATCCCTTGTAACAGCTCCTAATCATCATTCCACACTACCAGCGAGCATTTTTGGTAGACGATTAGGCATTTAAATCCACAGAGCCAGATGGCCAGTCGAAAAGACGCAGAGAAGCCACAAAGCCGTAGGGGAATGATTGAACGCAAAGAAACAACCAGGGAATCCAAAAAGTCGGAAAAGTACCTCAAAGAAGGAAGAGAGCTCAATTGAGAGGGGAGCAGTTGCAAGCTGAATGCAGAGAGCAAAGAGAGAGTGAAAAGCTACTGCGCAGAGCAGCTGAGGGAGTCTTTGGGGTCACTTAGGGGTCAAGTGAAAAGCCATAGGACTGAAGGTTGCAGAAAGCCAAAGCCAAAGCCAAAGAAGCCAGAGCTGAAGAGCCTGAGCCAAGAGCTAGAGCCACGAACCAGAGCTAGAGTCAGAGCCAGAGCCAGAGCCGAGAACCAAAGCTAGAGCTAAAGCCAGAAAGCCAAGAGCATCAGAGCCAGAGGATAAAATGGTGTCTACACCCATTATTTCTGTGTAAAACAGTGGAGTTGAACCAAGGGCCTGTAAAAAGAACTTAGACCATAATCCCAGAGAGCCTAGTTGAGTTGACTAGAGCTCAAGGAGATGTAGCTGTAAAAATTTTGAATAATATGACACTTATTCATAGAGATTATCCTGATTATACACTATTTGTAGAATCATGCATAATACATAACCTCCTCTACGTTGATCATCAATTTTGCGGAATTAAGAAACAATCTCATGCGCACATTGAAGCATCAATCACACATATCAACACAGTATATCATGGGGAAAGCATACAGATAAAAACCCCCAACTATCTGTATATTATATTGATTGAGAACATGTAACAATACATAGTACAATACTCCTTGCAAGTACTCAGTACTATCTCCACCTGTTACACACAAACTAGCTCAGATCTGAATCAATCACTGGCTCAAATCTCCTCCGCTGCTTGCCTGCCTCCACTGTGCATTCCTGCATGAGAATACTGATGAATGACACCACATGTGTGATCCAAATTCATATTCCCTTTGGTTATACAACGCAATCCTCATTGGAAACTCAATCCCACTGATTGTGCAAATCACATGCACAACTATAGTCACAACTGACAGTTGTCTTGCCCTTTCACTCATCTCAACACTTTTCTCCACTGAACTATCCATGCATTGAGTTAACTGATGTATTCCTCAGTTGATTCAGGAGTTAATAATTAGTGAATTAATTAATAATTAATTCACACCACTCATCACTAGTGTATTTTCTAGTTAGACTAAATACAACTAGTTCAACTAAGTCAAACTGAACACAACTCCATCAACTCCTCATTCAACTCCACAGAACTCAATCACTGAAGTCCTTCATGCAATAGCTCAAGTAACCCATAAGAAAAGCATATTTCCTTCTGGCAGTTGCATGTGCCATATCTGTAGCTCGAACTGAAGTGCTCCAAGAGAATAAGATAATGTTTATAGTCCAAATATTATTAAGAGCTAATAATATTCGACTATTCTATTTTTAGCCTGACAGTCTAAAATAGACTCCGCCCATATGTCTAAAATAGAGGTCCATCTATTTTTACCAACATGACCAATCATCCACAAATAGCATCCTGCAACTCATAGACCATGATCCATATGTCTAAAGATAGACTTTGCGCCAAAAATAGCCTGCGGGCCCACTTAGTGAAGGCGACTTCTTTTCACTAAGCTCCATTGTCTTGTTGCATTTTCAACACTCCCTCTCAACAAGATATGGATTATCTGCAACCCCTATCCTGTCTCTGTGGTATTTGAATTTGCTCCTGGTGAGCGCCTTCGTCAAGATATCAACATCCTGATCCTTCGTGGGAATATATGAAAGTAACATGATTCTCCGCTGCACACAATCTCTGATATGATGGTACCTAATGTCGATGTGCTTGGATCTATCATGAAATACTGGATTAGCCAAGAGTTTAATGCAACTCTGGTTATCACAGTAAATCACAGTAGGCTCCAAGTGTGACCCGAACAACCCGACCAGGATCTTCCTCATCCATATAGCCTCGCATGCAGCCAAACTTGCTGCCATATACTTAGCCTCTGCTGAACTGAGTGCCACAGATCTCTGCTTCCTACTGTACCAAGAAACTACTGTCGACCCAATACTGAAGATCCCTCCAGATGTGCTCTTTCTGTCCGTTGGGCTCCCTGCCCAATCTTCATCCATGAAGCCACATAGCTTCACCTCATCCTCCTGTCTGTACCCCAATCCTTATCCCGATGTGCCTCTGAGATAACGCAATACATGCTTGCCCGCCTTCCAGAAGAGCTTGGTTGGCTTAACCATAGCTTGTGAAAGCTGGTTAACATCATAGTATATATCGGGTCGTGTATTGACCAGATACATAAGCGACCCCACCAACTGTCGATAAACAGTGGCATCCACTACCTCTGCTGAAGTAGCATCCTCCTTCCTCCAACCTCCAGGAAGAGGAGTATCAACAGGCTTGCAGTCATGCATGTTGAACTTCTCCAGTTTCTCCCGGGCATACTTAGCTTGAGAAACAAATAGTCCATCACTGCGCTGCCAAATTTCCAATCCCAGGAAATAATGAAGGAGGCCCAAGTCCTTCATCTCAAACTCTCGAGCAAGATCCTCCTTGCATGAAAGTATCAACAGCTCATCTCCCATTAGAATCAAATCATCTACATATAGTACAATGATAAGCAACTTACCCTCCACCACTATCTGGTATAGGTTAGGATCTGCCTCACTCTTGGAGAATCCAAGTCCGGTGAAATAGCTGTCTATCTGTGTGTACCAAGCACGAGGTGCTTGTTTCAACCCATACAATGCTCTCTTGAGCCTGCACACATGCGACTCACTGCTGAAGATCTCGAAACCTTTGGGCTGATCTATGTACACTTCCTCCTCAATGACTCTGTTGAGGAATGCAGTCTTCACATCCATCTGATGAATGTGCCACCCCATCTGCACTGAGAGAGCAAGAATCGTCCGTATGGAAGAATACCTCGTGACAGGTACAAAGGTCTCCTCATAATCGATCCCCTTTATCTGTGAGAAGCCTCGGGCAACAAATCTTGCCTTGTACTTCTCCACACTCCCGTCAGCTGCCTGCTTCACTTTGCAGATCCATCTCGAATCCACCACTGATTTCCCTTCTGGTCTTGGGACAATCTCCCATGCACTGTTTCTGACAATCGAATCATACTCTTCCACCATGGCATCTACCCATGTGGGATCCTCCACAGCTTCCTCGAAAGAGGATGGCTCAGTCACAACACATTTGCTCACAAGAGCCATGTATCCAGTGTACCGATCAAGTGACTGTCTCTGTTTGCACTGTGCTATAGGTGGTCCTACAACCTTCTCTGCATCTCGAGCCAGTCGCTCAGCTTCTGTAGTGTGCTTTAGCCCTCTGATGGTTGGTGCTTCATGAGTGGTCTCTTCCACTCCATGAACTTCATCTTGTGGCTGATCCACATCCTAAATCTCATCCTTAGGAATTAATAGCTCCTCATCTACATGCAAGTGTGGCTCCCTCTCAAGCGAACACTTCATGGCTTTCTCCTCCTAAAATTTGATATCCCGTCGCACAACAGTCTTGCGATTGTCTGGAAAATACACACAATAGTTGTGGGGCGTATCAGTGTACCCCACAAATATCCCAACCTCTGCGGTCGGCTCCAGCTTCTTCCAGGCATCCTTCGTCACATGCACGTAAACAGGAGAACCAAAAATCCTCAAATGGGAAATATCAGGCCTCTCACTAGAATAAGCCTCCTTGGGTGTACTCATGCCAAGTATCTTGTGAGGACAACGGTTCTGCACATATACTATAGTATTGCAAGCCTCCGCCCACAAGTGAAGTGGTAGGCCCTGATCATGCAACATTGCCCATGCAGCACCCACGATCGTTCTGTTCTTCTGCTCAGCAACCCTGTTCTACTGTGGGTTATGGGGAGCTATGAGCTCTCTTCGAATCCCTTCTGTGCTGCAGAAGTCCTTGAACTTGCCAGAGATGATTTCACCACCATTGTCGCTCCTAAGAGCCTTCACCTTCTTCCCCTATTCTTTCTCGACCAGTGCTTTGAATTCACAGAACTTTGAGTATGTCTCTCTCTTCTTCTGCATGAAGAAGATCCAGCACTTTCGGGAGAAATCATCAACAAAGATCACATAGTACCTGTGTTTTGTTGTCGAAGCTACTGAGAAAGGTCCACACACGTCTGTGTGAATTCTCTCAAGGATCGTCGTGGTGCGACTATCCTTCTCGTGAAAGGTGGCTTTCACAAACTTTCCCAAGGTACACCCCTTGCACTGATCTGACTGCGCAAGAGTACCTTTAGGAAGCCCAGTAGAAATCTACTACAGTATCTTCAAGGCTCCATGGTGAAGGTGGCCCAATCTCTGGTGCCATTGCTGAGCAGCCATCTACATGCAACTGATAAAGGTTCTTGACTCGAACACCTATCTTCTGGGTTTCTCCAGTTGTCTTACTGCGCAGGAAAGCCTTTCCCTCGCTGAAAACAACATCATATCCCTTGTCTTCTAACATCGCCACAGAGATAAGATTCTTCTTCAATCCTAGAACATGCATCACTTCCTT